>CM038608.1:7207842-7238459 GCA_021533255.1 Ceriops tagal
GAATTTCAGTATCCTGTTGTTATTTACTTTGATAATAATTTCAAATTTATAATAAAGTATTATGTTAAATTTTAAATTTATTTACATTTAAAAAATTAGTTCTCCTTATACAAAATAAATAAATAAATATATCAAAAAGTAATTTTTATTTTGATCTACAAATACAACTATTGGTTTGGTTTTATGTATATATTAAAAAAATGAGGATAATCATTTTACTCAAAAAGTTATAAAAAAAAAAAAAAGAAAAGAAAAGAAAAGAAAGTAATCATCTGATGCAAACTCACATCTTTCCATGAGTCTTATCACCCACCCACGCAATTGAAGGGAGGTTAATTTGCAAAAAAGGTTATCGTAATTGTTCATAATATTTATTATTAATTATAATTATATATTAAAATTTGAAAATATATAATTAAATAAAAAATATAATAACATAATGTATGAATTTTAAATTGACTGCGTCGACATGATGTTACCAGAATCAATTACTTGAAGAAATCTGCACTTTCCCACTCAACCATTTCCCTTAAAAAATGTTAAAAAAAGACAGAGACAGAGAGAGAGAGAGAGAGAGAGAGAGAGGAGTGGGGCCGGAAATCACGTTACGTTCTCAATTTGGTTGACTCCACTCAATTAATTGATTTGCCCCATCAGCCATCAACTTTATTATTGCTCGATGGCTTCCACTGTGCCATCAATGGCATGTTCTTCTGTATTTATCTTACCTCTTCCAAATCATACAAGACGACATTTATGGGTGGGGAATCCTATTCCCACACGCTCTCTCTTTCACGTGTAGCCAACAGGCAACTGCAATACCAAAGCAAGCAACCTTCAAAGCTAGAATCCTTCTAGAGAGAGAGAGAGAGAGAGAGAGAGAGATAGAGATTTGTGAGCTCTAGCTGTAGCTCTATCAAATGGGGGTCTCTTTGGTCTGATAATCTTTTTCCCAGTTGGTCTTTTTCTCCATTTACAAGCAAAAAGTGAGAGTCTTTCTCCTTTGTCTAATTTTCGTGTAGAGAAAGAAGCAAACTTCAGAGAGTGATAAAAGTTCCGAGCTTTTGTAATGGAATCATCAAAGTCACTGCGGTTCATAACCCACCAATCATTCTTCTCAGCCGTACGATCAAGCGACCTTGAATCTCTGAAACAGATTGTTGAGAAGCTGACAAGGGATGACCAGTCTAATGGGTCCTCGTCCCCAGTTTCTGATCTAATGGCTATGCGGAATGACGCAGGGGAGACTGCGCTGTACATAGCTGCAGAGAATGATTTGGGAAGTGTCTTCAGTTATTTGATCAAGTTTTGTGATTTGGAGGTTGCCATGATCAGGTCCAAGTCTGATATGGATGCATTTCACGTTGCAGCTAAGAAGGGTCACTTGGGTATGATTCTGATCCTTGTTAACTCTGAGTGACTTCAGTGATTGGTTTGACTGTTTAAAGTTTATCGATTTAAACTGGTTTCTTTTTCCTTTCCTTTTTTTTTTCTTTTGGAATTAAGTTGGATATTAATTTTCTTATGTGATTATGTGCACTAGAATTGCATTCACTCCTCCTGTGATGAGAAGGAAGCGATTCCATTTTTTGAATTGCTTGACAATAACTTGTAAAAAATGCTGGAAATAAGAAAATCATCTATTAAAGTTTTAGAACACTGCTGAATTCTGTTGGAAGTTGAATTTCTGAATTTGGAGCTACCTAGAGATGGTTTGCTTATTGGATAGGAAAGGGCTGCAATTGTTTACATACTGTAAGAGGGTGGTGCAATTTTGTAAATTTTAGCTTCATAGATAGTTGCATATTTGAATGTGCATATGGTATTTGTATTTGTATTTGTATTTGTGCCTGTAGTACCAGTTGGCTGGTTAACTGACTTGGTTATGCCATTGACTATTGGTTTTAGGTATTGTTAAGGAACTTTTGAGCATTTGGCCTGAAGTTTGCAAGTTATGCAACTCTTCAAATACTAGCTCCCTTTATTCAGCGGCTGTTCAAGATCATCTGGAAGTGGTGAATGCCATATTGGACGCCGATGCCAGTTCAATAAGAATAGTGAGGAAAAATGGGAAAACTGCATTGCACACGGCCGCAAGGTATGGCCTTCTTAATATGGTGAAAACACTTATAGATCATGATCCAGGAATTGTCAGCATCAAAGATAAGAAAGGCCAAACGGCTCTCCATATGGCTGCAAAAGGCCATAGTACATCTGTAGTAGAAGAGATATTGCTTGCTGATCATTCAATACTGAACGAGCGTGACAAGAAGGGCAACACAGCAGTGCATATTGCCACGAGAAAATCCCGTCCACAGGTACTTTAACGTGACAAATGAGGCATATTTTCTTTCCTTATGTGATCATTGATAGCTGTCTCCTTCCTTCTATGAAGAAAAAGGTAACAAATTGGCCACCTTGATTGCTTGTTGGTTGAGTGGATTGTGAACTGCTCAGTTCCTTGCAAAACTTTTGTTTTGGTATGAATGCCTCAGTTAGACTTCTCCATAACATTTTCATTGTAACTAGGAGGGATACTGGAACAGAGTGGCCATGGACCTATAAATAGGCAAGCACAATAATCTACAGTATTAAGCGTTATAATTTGCAGAATTTCAGACTCTCGTGATCCCATCTTTGATGCTGGAATCTAAATTTTGGGTAGCTGTACTACTAGATGAGAAGATTACCTAAAATGATGTTGCAGAATCTTATGTTTATCTCTTTTTAGGATTTAGGATTCAAGCACCTGCTCATTTCAAAATTA
This sequence comes from Ceriops tagal, assembly GCA_021533255.1. Lineage (NCBI taxonomy): Eukaryota > Viridiplantae > Streptophyta > Magnoliopsida > Malpighiales > Rhizophoraceae > Ceriops > Ceriops tagal. Next base: position 7,210,610 of record CM038608.1, read on the forward strand.
TCCACTTGAAGCCTGTGTCATTGACAAAGTGTAAATGCAAGGAACAAACATTCTTCCTAATCGTCTAACTTAGCTTTGAAATTTGCATTTCATGAGTTTGGATTCCCTCCTTCCCTTCCCCCACCATGTATGCTCTTTTGAACCAGTAAATCCTTTTAATTTGAGCGGTTTGACTGCCTTGAGGCCTACTTTGTTCTTGGCTCATATAACAACAAACACAAATACATAGGGGGTAAATAATTTATTTTGTGAGAAAAAAAAAAAGGTTATTCAATAACTACATGGCTGATGGTTGTCAACATTTCAGTTCGACTTAAGTTATTTGATGTACCACTTATCACACAGTTCTCTATCTCATGCACAACTCTTCACCCTTTCATTCAAAGAAGCCTAAGCATAAAATCAAAAATAAAATAGGAGTGAAAATGGCCTCTGTCAATCTGTCGCTGATATCCCAATCTCTGTCTTGCAGATAGTAAGCCTTCTGCTATGCTACACATCCATTGAGGTCAACTCCATCAATAATCAGTATGAAACAGCGATGGATTTGGCGGATAAGCTCCAATATGGTGAATCTGCATTAGTGATCCAGGAAGCCCTCGCAGAGGCTGGTGCCAAGCATGCTAAGTTTGTTGGTCAAGCAGATGAAGCAATGGAACTTAAGAGGACTGTCAGTGATATAAAGCATGAGGTGCACTCACAATTCATACAAAACGAAAAAACTAATCGACGAGTTTCTGGTATTGCCAAAGAACTGAGAAAGCTTCACAGAGAAGCTGTCCAGAACACCACCAACTCAATCACCGTTGTTGCTGTCCTTTTTGCCTCAATTGCTTTCCTGTCTATATTCAACTTGCCTGGGCAATATATTAAGGTTGGAAATGAAGCAGGGGAGGCTAACATAGCTGACAACATTGGTTTTCGAGTTTTCTGCCTTTTGAATGCAACATCGCTCTTCATATCACTTGCCGTTGTTGTGGTTCAGATCACCCTGGTGGCCTGGGACACTAGGGCTCAGAAGCAGGTTGTTTCTGTGGTTAACAAGCTAATGTGGGCTGCTTGTGCTTGCACTTGCGGGGCTTTTCTGTCTATAGCTTTTGTAGTGGTGGGAAATCATACCTGGATGGGTGTAACCATCACTGTAATGGGAACTCCAATCCTTATTGGAACGCTCGCGAGCATGTGCTACTTCGTTTGCCGACAACGCTATGGAGTATTCTGGGACTCCCAAAGGCGTATAAAAAGGGCAAGCGGAAGCAAGTCGTTCTCATGGTCTTTTTACTCAGCAAATGTATCTGATCTTGATGACTACAACTCTGCCACGGAGAAGATATATGCCTTGTAAACACGGTTTTGAACATCAAGGAATTGTGTAGGCGAGATGCTTCGGCTTCTCATGTTGCAACTAGATTTTGGATCTCATTTTTAGCGTTTTACACCCCCTTCCCCCGCGGCGAAAGCAAGTAGAAAGGAAAAGTAACAGCAAATGGCGAAAACAGAAAAAGAACAAAAGAAAGTTGCCGGATTGTTGTGCAGTTTGGGTGCTTCTCTGTTCAAATTTTTCAGATTTAAGGAATGCATGCGGTCAGCGTATGTTTTGTTTAAATGATGGTAGTTAGCGTCAACTGCTCCATGGTAGCAGTGTCATCCCCGCGCTTCCCGGTTTCCGGGCACCAAGTGGTTCGACCTCCGAAGAGTGTTAGGCAACGACGACGATGAGTACAACTCTGCAATATCGATCCATCGACGGACTTGGACTTGTTTAGCATCTCACTCTTAAAAAGAAACGAGATTTTAATTATCGAGGGTCAATTGTCGTTCAGACAATTGGAGTATTAGATGGTACAAATTACTTTGGTATGAACGTACACTCCCCCAAGTGAGCTTCACGGATAATTTTTTGACCGGTATTTATATTATATTATTTTTATTATTTGTTAGATTTATATTTATAATTTCATCATTTATTGTTATTGTAATTATGTATGTATGTGTATATATATATGAAAAAAAAAAAAAGACTTAAAACATAGATTAATTTGACCACATTTATGCAATGCAACTTTAACATAACAAATTAGATCTGCATACACAGACGGAACCCTGCTTTTCTTTTAGGCCCTAAAAATAGGATCTAATTATCAATTAGATTTCCAGAGTACCATAACAGAGAGTTGGTGGAATTGATGCTTACATGGAATTGGCTGGTCCCTTAATTTGGAAGGCCATAGTAATGACACAAGGCTAGACAACGAAACAAACTGGATTTATCTAGGAATTATGTTGCACTTGCCCACATGGTTTTCAATTAAAAAAACAACAGAACCACGTAGGCTCGCATCGGTACAAAAGTTTTTCTTTTAGTAAAAGAAAGGGAAAGAATAGCCCAGGAAAGCCCGAGCATAATCTGAATTCAAAACCCATTCTAGACCATTCCAGTCTCCAGAAATTTTAACAGAACAATCTATGATGATGTACAATTTTACAAGCTTCACGGGATCTCATCCATGGCCGGTGTTGTATACTGAAAAGATTGCAACAGCCCCAAAGTACAGAACTAAAGTTGCAACTGTCCTGGACCTCTCCTAGATGATCCTGAAGACGGCACACTCATGTCTGCTACAGAAGGCTGTCGTTGGTGTTCTACTGGTCTTTGCCCATCCTGCATAAAACAGGGCATAAGAATTTCCGAGGCACACCGGAAAGATGGACTATGAGCTTCTCTGCTAAATAGGCAGAGCAGGCAACATTTCCGACCCTAAGGAGGGCCATCAGTCATCTGCCATCATGGGCCCGGACAACATTAATGGCAACGAATGCAAATAGATTTCCATTATTTGTTCCATCTTATGATCTGTGTACCACGACCATGTCCCTGATGGAGAACGAACCCCACATATAATGTCCAAAAACCACACTGGTTAAAAGTCATTAACGTTCACAAAATGAACCCAGGCTTATCCCCAATGAAAACTCTATCATAAATTTAATCCCTAAACAATTCATGACACGACAACAATAAAAATCACAAAGAGCTAGCATAAAAAAAATACAAACCTTTGAGGAAGTTGAATTGTTGCGCAATTGAGCCTGTGCTTTTGCGTGCATCCGATGTTGGCGCTGCATTTGCTCAAACTGCTGGAGTCTTAAAGAAAAGTTAATTCCATTATGCAAACTGGAATTCCCAACATCCTGGTTATCATCACCATCCTCAGAGATCTGTGATCCGCTGGGAATGTGATGTAAAATTTGGGAATAAGGGTTTCCTGAAGATGTTCGCTTGAATTGCTCATCGTTGAATGAATATGAAGGGACAGCTTTCAAACGAGTCCACAATATCTTAAAAGCAGCACTTTGCTGCATTCATGAATCACAAAATGGCCCATAAGTTCTATAAAAAAATTGCCCAAATCAGCAATCCCTCTGGTGCTAAAGTTTGGAATAGAAAATGCCATGCAACTAAAATTTCTTTCCAATTTTTCCCTGTCGCCAAGCACACATTTCTATCAGAAGCCTATTCTCATCTCAATCATACAAAAGACATATAAACACACACCTGTGCATTGTTGCGCCATATGTGGGAAAATTCAGTGCCATGCAAATTATGATTATAAAAAAAAACACAAAGATATTTGAATGAAAGCAACATGCAACTTCAAGTGTACCTGAGGAAGTAACATGAGAAGACCATATAAGGCTTTTAACAATGATGTAAATCTTCCAGGTTCAAGAAGCTGCAAGAACCACAAATTTCTCAGAAAAATTAAAATTTTTCAATTAAATATGTAAGTCCATAGAAAACAGACTAGCCAATAATTTGTTCTAAAAGTGCAATGAGCAGCTGAGGAACACCAAATCATGCAGGCAGCCTAGTAAGGTAAATCAAACATCATAAAAAAAGGTCAACTATGTTCCTCATTATGAAGCTCAACAAAGACACAACTCCATATTCAAAAATTAACATTGCTCATAGATTGGCAAGAGTTCACGTAAGTGTGATCAAATAAGTAAGAAAATGCAATACAAAGTGAGCCAGCAAGCAACAACAATTTAAATCAGAGGAAACTATCACTGCACAAGAAAATGGACTTTAATTAGCCTAATAATTTCCAACCCAAGACACCAGTGTGAGATGGCCATGCACTAATAAAGCTTCAAAAAAATATGAGTGAGCAAAAGACAATAAATGATCAAATAATATGTAATCAAATAAAATTCACTATCCCACTGTGAATAAAGCATATACTTGTTCACAGATTCACACATAAGAGCACAGAATTAAGAAGGAAAGAAACATGAACTCTTTCTGATTTGCACCTGCAATCTAAGGTAAGCAAAAATTGGTGTCTCTAGCAAACAAATCAATTTATCCAGGTGGACCAAGAATTTGACATTAATATCTTCCTCCACCAGTGACTGAATCACAGCACTTGCATGATGGTATGTCTGGAAAAAAAAAAATCAAATAAACACAAACTACAAGAAAATTATGAGCAGGAAAAGGAAGAACTAATGAAACTGTTTATGGAATAAGAACAAGAAAAGATTTGACAATAAGAGCACACACATGACAAGGTTCCATACCTGTGCTAACAAGCAAAGGCTTATAATTGCCATAGGTGAATGGCACCATGAGGCATACAAGGACACAAACAAGTTTTTCCCAGCAGAATTCACCAGTGATTGTTTCAAAAGATCTCGAAGCTCAGCTAATTCAGAGGATGTGAGTAAAATCAAATTTAGAGCCTGAAAAAAGTACAACAAAAAGTTAAGTAGAAATGAACAGAAAAATCTAAAAAAAAAAATTACGAAGAAAAATTTTGGCCAATTTTGAGCAGTTATGATACAGGAGGCAACCTTATGTCAGAGGTCCAACTTTTTAAGATGGTTCATTTACCTAACATGAATAAGGCCCTATAATAGGCCATGCACTACATGTCTCTTTCGAGAAAATACTATACCTGAACCATAATGGATGCAAAATCCAAGTCTGCTTCCCCCTCCAGTATTGTGGAAAGTTCTCGATAGACTGTTTCAGCATCTAAGAGTACACAGAGTCGTCGGATTATCAAAGCACCACGCCTAAGGAACAAGAGGATAATTTGTATAAAATTTAATAAGGTACTAACTGGAGTTATTGATGAAGTTACACCAACACAGCAATTAGATTAAAAGAATTAGGCAAAAGCAACAAGAAACATGAGAAACACTCACTTCTCGAGAAGAGAATTATCAACGCGAAAATTATGCACTAAGAAAACAAGAAGTTCGCGAAAATGTTGTGGATCTTGAGCTATACATGCATGAACCTCAAGAACCAGCAGTACCGCCTGGAGAGATATTTATTATTAGCAAGAATTAAATGAAAATAAACCAAGAACCACTTTCACAAACACACACAGAGAAAGGCAAACTAATGGTTGAAAAAGAAAAGGGTGGCTGCAGTGCCAGATGTAAGAGATGGAATCTGGTTATTATTTTGACAAAGAGAAATGACTAAAGAACAGAACTAACCAAAATTGTTTAAGATTATAGTAATAACAATAGAAAATTACCTTGTCAGAAGGATCTGATAGTGCTTTCAATAGCGTATCAAATATATCATTTAGATAGTATAATACCTGTTTCATATGGGATATTAGTGTGCTGTCATTAAAATTGATAGTCAATTTGTGACAGAGCTGATATTCAATCAAATTCAAAATTCAAAACAGAATAATTACAGACAAAAATTCCAAGCACCAAAAAGCAGAAAGTAGTTGCTAGATAATATTTCAAGCACCAAACTTTCATTCCATTCTAAGCAAATTATTTTCGTTATGTTCCACCTTTTGGTTTATGCTCCACCAAATCTACCTTAAGTTCCAAATGGGCAGCTTCAATGCAAACTTTTTGACATTGTTGTTATTGAGGAACTTCACATGGACACTAGACCCACATGCCATTGGTCACTGAGTCCACCGACTAGTTTACACAACAATTAGTCATCAATCAAAAGGTACACAGTTTTATCTCCTTCTGTATCTCATGCCACATAGAACATGCATTCATTCGCAATGACATGCCATTCTCCTCACACATCAAACACATGCTGACAATAATCTGCCAGCATCTTTCAGCATTAAGTCATAATATATTAAGTTTCTCAGGGCCAACATCTCCAAGATGAACATTGCCAAAGAGTTTATTGTTCTACATTTCTTATGTTATCTTCCATGTTTTGTAAAACATAAAATGTTTATTCCCATGCAATGCTCATACAATTCCCATCATGCAAATGCCCACAATAATCTGCCAGCATCTCCAAATACTAAAATTACACTATCATATGACACTACTTGAAGCCACAACACAAATGTGTTTGTCTGAAATGTTCCCCAACAAATTACATAGTGAATGACAGGTAGCATCAATTTCAACATAACAGTGCAATAAAATAAAGGAATAAGAGAGGAAGGGTGTTTTGCATGAATATCATTGTGTTCTATGATGAGGTCATATAATCATCAAATGAAAACTCAAGCCCCTAGTGATCCACAATACACAAAAAAAAAAGGGACACTAATTGTCCCTACAAAAATTCCAATAAAGGCAACAACTGAAATGGAAACCAAAGACATCTTTAGTGCTCAAACCTCATTACCAAGAAACTACCTCTCAACCTACCTGTTCAGTTACCATGTTTGACAAAATATAATCTAGCTGAATGGAGGGACCATCAAAATCAAAACAAACATTTCAACTTCACCTACAAAAATTCCAATAAAGACAACAACAAAAACGGAAACCAAAGAAATCTTTAGTGCTCAAACCTCGTTACCAAGAAACTACCTCTCTCAACCTACCTGTTCAGTTATCATGTTTGACAAAATATAATCTAGCTGAATAGAGGGACCATCAAAATCAAAACAAACATTTCAACCTCACCTAATGACATTGCTTCTCAGATACCCCAAAAAAGGGCAGACTTTTATATGATTTGCAGCTAGTTCCAATTACCTCAGCACGATGTTTTTTCAAAAGGGTTGATATCCAGTGCAATGCTTCAATTCGAGTGCCCTCCCACTCGTTATGCAATTGCCTAAAGAATTGAAAGAGTCAATGATCTTTTTGTTGACGCAGAGACATAAGAAAAGCCAGAATGCTTATTTGCTCTTTTTCCCTGATTTTTGTAACTATTATAATTTTCCCTCAAAGTTATAAGAGCTACACCTCCGTGCAATGGAAAGAATTGCTCCAACATCAAATCCTTCTGCAGGATCAGCATCAGTTGCACGAAGCTCTTCATTTGTTTCGCGAGCAACCTTATATCCAGAAATAGATAGAAAAAACAGTGAGAAGAGGGAGAAGAAAACTCAATACAATAACTTTAACAGAGCAAATGCACTTCTTTTGTAATGTTTAAGCCACCTTACCACTCTAATTTTTTCTTCTTTGTCTGATATACAGGGCAGAATGGCTTGCAGTATATCTGCATAATATGGAACTAGTTGGTCCCCACCAAGTTTTACAAATTCATTAATCTGCAGAGTCAAAAAAGAGCAAAAGAAATCTGAAATATTACCAAGGAAACAAACTATAAATAGAATTTTAAGAGATTCTTCAGGTAAAAATACAGCATAGAATAGCATGAGCAAATTGAAAGCAAGGCCAAACACATGCATATTCAAAAATGTAGACAGACATGAATGGATGGCAAAAGGTATACGAGTACTGAAACATATACACTGAAATATGAATAGCTTTATCTTCTTACCCATGTTATAGCTGTCAACCGAGTAAATGCATCTGCAGAAGCTGCCCTTTGCACCAATATTTCAGCCATGCGTCCATAATCTACAGACTTCAACAGTAGCACTGCTCGAGTCAGAAAATTGCAAATGAACAGAAGAATTTGTTTTTATGTTAAAACACATGATGCCACTGACAAAATCCCTAAATGAGAAAAAGACAATCAGATACTAAAAAATTTTTAAAAAAAATTGCTTGAAAGTTTTTCTTCTGGGCAAGTGAGCATGAAGAAGGAACAATCCTTTTTTTTTTTTTCTCTTTTTGAAAAATAATCAGGAATCCAAAACACAGAAACATTTGTCATTTAAAATCAGAAAAAAAAACTTACTGGTGAATTCTTAATCTCTTGAAGAAACTCTGAGAGAGCAGCATCAGCTTGTTGTCGTATTTCATGGCTAGAATCACTCAACATATTAAACAAACCTGAGAATTGGCAACCGATTGTGAGTTCATAAGCATTAAACAGCAAGAACCAAAAATAATGCCTACAATAAAAATCATTTACCATCAAGAAAATCTGGAAGAAAACCCAGCATATCTATATCTGGAACACTGTCCAACACAGTGATCCATCCCACCAAAAACTGACGCACATAAGGATTTAAGACATTCATACGTTCTCTCAACAATGGTATAAATTCTTCAATGCTGAAAGGGAAACAATAGTGCATAAGGGGAAAAAAACGATTGAATTGTCCAAACAGCTCTGAAGCTTATACGCCAAGTGTTCATCATCAATCCAACAGTTTCACACCTGAATTGGTCGCTTTCAGTAACGATATCCTGTTCATCACAATAGGATATGAGAGCACAGTTCCAAGAACTATAGTGAATTTTTCGGATATTCAATGTCTTTTACCTTAACAAGCCGATCCAAGAGGTGAGAAGCACTTTGTACATTGGCATCTGAGTCAGCGCAAAGTTTACACAAGGCATCAAAAATTTGATTAAAAAATATGATAAAATCTCCTCTCACAACCTGCACCTCAAAACAAGAGAATGTTAGAACCCATTGAAGCTGGGGGGGAAGAGGAAGGCATTAAAATATAGCCCATTCGATCCCATTCTTACCTTTGCAATGTTATACAGAGCTTCACAAGCATAATAACGAACTCTGCTATCTTGGTCAGAAAAAGAACTGAGCACAGGTGGCAAAATTTGCTGGAAGAAGCATCCAAAGTAATAACATATTGCGTGAATTATACAAAGAATAGGAATGAAAAATTACCACATATTAAAGATGAAAAGAAGTCAAAGAACAATTCAAAAATGTTTATAAATGATGCACAGAAAAATAATCTAATTCTGCTATTAGTGGCTGGTGGTATACCCTTCAACTGCTCTAGTTCACATAAACTTGGTCTCAATAGGCGTCCATGTTGGCTGACATTATATTTAGTCCTCGAAGGAACTAGACAACTATTGTGAACTACTTCTGACGATTCTGGAGTCTTATTTGGTCCCTCCACACCTTCTCAGCTGATCATGAGAGTTCTCCTCTCAATTAGCTTGGCAGATAATTTGGTTTTAAAAAATAAAAAAAATCCTCACTGAAGAGTCTTGTTGACAATCGGATGCCACCCAAGTAAATCTTTACCAAAAACTCAATACCACGACGTTCTACCATGAAGAGTTGCCAAACTCAGTCAATTATGACCACATTTTGGAAAAAATACATTCTGCCTTTCATAGTGTAAAGCATGTTGTCCATATCTATAAACGAATATTAACATCCTGAAAGACTCAAAACACCAAAAAAAAGACAAAAATGAAAAACAGAAGGTTCAAAAGCATGCAGAGACTACTGCCAGTCAGGTACCTCCAGATGTTGTGCTGCTTCCGAACTCAAGCCTACTGTTGCAGCAGCTAGGCCTATCAATCCTCCCTACAAAATTTAATTCTCGGTCACTAAACAAAAAACATCGAACATCAAGAATTCGGTTTCATCAAAAACCTTCCAAGGATCAGAAATTGAAACGAAATTCCACAATTTCATAGATCGTATTCCGAACCTTGCGCTGGTTGGCCTGTGGCGAGTAAATGAACTCCGTCGTCAACGAGTTGATCAGCGCCGATATCTTCTCGTGATCCGCCGCAGCCGCCAACTGCTTCACTATTCCCTCAACCTACGCGCAACACAAACATTTCAAACCAAACCCAAAAGCATAAAAAAAAAAAACAATTCAAACCTTTTCAAAACCCTAGAAATCAATACACAAACAAACCCAAGGGAAAATCAAAACAGAAAAAAAAGAAAAAAATAAACAAACACACACAGAGACAGAGAGACAACGACCTCGAGAGCGGCATTCTTGCGCTTCTCGTAAAGCTTGTCGGAGAGATTACGGAGAATGGACGCCGGAATCGCAGAGAGAGCCTCGGCCATTACTCTCTCTCTCTCTCTCTCTCTCTCTCTCACACACACACACACACACACACCAACAACAACAACTCTACACAACGCACCGGGCACACAAACGACCAACACAACTCGATTTCTGTCGCCGATAGATAGAGAGAATATCGAAATTTCCGATTTCAAATAGAAAATCGAAGTCTAACTTTTCTATTATTATTATTATTATTATTAATCAAAATATTTTTTCCACTTTCTTTGGTTTTTGGCTGTTCGGAAATTTTTTTTTCCTTTTGTTTGATTTCTTTACTCTGGTTGGTTTCTCATTCCTAAGAGAAGAGAGGAAAAAAATTATTTTTATTAAAAAAAAAACGTTAAATTACATGTTTTTTATTAAAATAATTTCTTGTAAATACAATTTATTTTTTATTTTTCATTTTTTTTTAAAGCGTCGACGAATATGTTGTCCTTTAAGATTTTTTTTTTTTTTGACCACATTACTAAAATATTATGGTTTAATTGTCATCCAACTATTTTAGCAAAAGAAAAAATTAAAAATAAATGATGGAAATTTTTTCATCCTAAAAATTAATTATGAAGTAGACGAAATAATATTTCAGACTTAAAAATTTGTAAATTTAAATTATAAAATAATTATTTTAAATATATGTGTAAATTTTATGAAATATTTTTTTGTAAAAAAAAAAAAAGAGGAAGACAAGAAAAAAAATATATTTAATAAGATTAGTAAATTTTTAATATTTTTAGCCACATTATATGAGTGGGCTTCATGGTCACGCTCTACCGTGCAGCTGAATCATGGCTATGACACGTTTGACCCGATTATTGAATTGATTTAATATTTTAATATTAAATATATGGGATTTTAATCTGTTTATTTTGCATACTTTTAAAATTTTTATCGAAATTTATTTAAAATAATTTATTATTTCAAACAAAAAAAATTGAAACAAATTGGAAAATATTGAAGTTGTAACAAAATGTCATGTAACTTAATTTATTCATGCTCAACAATAATTCTGTTAACTTAGAATATTAATGGTTCAAAAAATTAGAAAAATCTAAATTGTAAAATATTTGAAATAATATTAAATTTTTAAAATTTAACACAAAATATTATGTTTATTAATGTAAATAATTATTTTAATATCTTATTAGAAACATTTATTAATAAAAAAATTTATTTTAATAAAAATAATAAGTTTTTTTTTTATTTCTGTTTTGTATTATTCAAATATTTAACCTTCTGACATGTATATGAACCTGAAGTCCAATATTGACCATATACCAATTCGATTCAAAAATGAAATGAGGATTGAAATGAATCAGCTGACCTTCGTTAGCGACATGTGATCACGAACGGAGAATTGTGATTTTTGCTGTTAAGGGTATAGGAATCGAGAGAGATGGGAAGAGTAGCAGTGGCAACGATTGTGAGCTTGTGGGTCATTCCCGTTTCAATCCTCTTCAACCGAATCGTGCCTGATCCTTACATGGTATTAACAGCTGTTCAGGGTTTAAAGCTGAATCCTGGGTTTTTGTTTGGTTTTCTGATATATATATATATATATATATATATATAACTTTCACGCAGGATGAGGTATTCCATATACCACAGGCTCAGCAATACTGCAAGGGCAGGCTCCGGAGTTGGGACCCCATGATCACTACCCCACCTGGGCTGTACGCTCTTAGCCTACTTTGTTCAAATTTTCTCATTTTCACAAGGTTGTCTGTCTGTTTAGCAAAATGGAAATTGACCATCAGAAGATGGAAAAACAAAGTTGCATTTGGAGCAATAAACTCAATTAGTTCAGAGAGTATTCCAATATATTAGTTGCAGTTATTGTTTATTTAAATCCAAACTTAGTTAAGAAGGGTAACCGAATCCAGGCAGATGATGCTAGAGCAAGGGGGAGGCAGAGGATGATGTATGTTGGTTTGGGGTTCTTTAGTTATGAAGGATTTGGAACAAGTAGATCTCGTCCCCCAAACTTAGTTCATAATGGAATGGAATAATGAAAAAAGAGCCACGTAGCTGAATCCAATTATATTTGGGAGTATGAATTTGTTGTTATTGTTGTTGTTGTCCTTATTTAAATGGGTAGTACGCATTGTTAAGGGATGTTGTGACCTTTGTAAGTTTTGACAGTTTATTGGATTCAATTGGAATGGCAAATGTGGAAGAGTTGATGCATTTAGTGCAAAAATTTTGCAGGTACTACCTTTCACTTGCACACGTTGCTTGTTTGTTTCCAGGCATGTTTTTGGCTCAAGTGGTGTTGTCATTTTCTGAACTATGCTCCACTGCAATTCTTCGCTCCATAAATGGTCTGCTGGCCATATTATGCGGCATTCTTGTATATGAGATAATCACCCACTTGAGGCCAATTCTAAATCAAAGAAAGGCAACACTTATTGCTGTAGTCCTGGCCTTGTACCCACTCCACTGGTTCTTCACTTTTCTTTACTATACAGATGTTCTGTCGCTCACTGCCGTACTTTCTATGTATCTTGCTTGTTTGAAGAAGAGATACCACTTAAGTGCATTGGTAAAGTAGTGAGCTCAAGTTACATTATGTGGGTGTATACCTATGTCTATCCATGTCTATATTAATTTGATTTATTTCTCTTATTGTAATTTGTTGTCTAGGTAAAAAGACATGGTTTTTTTTTTTACACATACTGCACTTTAGATTAGAGCATTCTCTTGCAGTTTAGACCTAGCTGAGAAGAAGTACAGTTTAAATTTTAATGTATTGTGAGGAGCCTAAAATCACAAATGTCTTAAATTATAATTCTTTTGAAAATGAGAAGATAAACTTCACCTATACAATAACAAGCCAGAAGCTTAAAATTTGGAAAACCTCCAGTGTATCATTGGAAGCCCATCAAGGTGTATGCTTTCCTAACCAGTGCCCTTAGTATTGTTGTTCACTTTGTTGGAGTCCCTGCTCAAGTAAATTTGACTGTTGCAATGTTGTCCTGAATGCTTCAAACATAATGGTCTTGCTCCCAGACCATTCATTTTTCTAGCCTTGACTTAATGAACCATTGGAATATGCTTACCTCTTCCTATGTTCACTCTCTTGCAAGTGATCATATTTTTGACCTTTTCTCTGTGCAGCTTGGTGCCTTTGCAGTTTTAATTCGGCAAACAAATATTGTATGGATGCTTTTTGTTGCATGCACTGGGATTATTGACATTACTCTGGCCTGTCAAGAACAAAGAGTGAAAGTAGATGATCTTAGTACATCAGAACATAAAAATGTTCAATTATGTACCAACAATCATTTGACAACAAGCTCAAATGTGAGAAGGCGAAAGGCTAATAATGCTTTGGGCACTACCAAACATCCTTTGGTCAATAAAAGTGCCTTGTCTGCAACCCATTCTCCAGGTTTTGTTCTGCCTGTGGCTAACTTTAAGTAGTTTGTAATTATTTTACCTTATACCATCTCCAATTTTTCCATGGGTAGCCAACCTGGTTCATCCTGCAATACAAAATCCTTTTTTGCATTTATGATACTAAAGTTACAGCACCTTGAAATTGCAGGTTTTCTTGATGAGATTCAGGTGATCTTTCTGAAGTCATGGCATATGAAATGGGAGCTTCTCATCTCCTTTAGCTCCTTCATTATGGTACTGGTGGCATTTGGTGCTTTTGTCCATTGGAATGGAAGTGTAGTTCTTGGTATCACTCCTATTACCATGCTCTTACTCTTAAATTGTAAGAGTGTCTTCCTCAATCAGGTCTCCTAAATGTTGTAGGTGCAAAGGAAGCTCACGCAGCTTCCCTTCATTTCGCTCAAATGATGTATTACAGTCTGGTTTCTGCTCTGGCTATGGCTTCTATCAATTTCTCTTTCAACCAAGTTGTGTATCTGTTTATGTCATTCAGGAAGAACTGGCCATTTAGCTTTCTACAGTGGCTGGTTGCTCTTATTACTGGCTTCCTCTCTGTGCACTTTTTCAGGTCAGTTCAGATGGGCAGATTTGAAAGAAATGTCATTGGATCTCAATAAATTTGAAATACATGCATGTGGAATAAATTTCATGGAATTGATATTGGAGAAAGACGTTTCTTTTCACTTTCTGTATGTATATTGGCTTCTTTCATTTGTGTTTACTAATGTGATCCAATATTTCTTGGTCAAATAGTATGTATTCCTTATTCTACTATAGGCACTTGCTGCGAATTCTGCTTTCCTTTTATAGTAACTGACCCTTTCTGGATGAGATCTAACATGGTGGGTAAAAGTACTTCCGCAGCTTAGCTCATCCCTATCTTATTGCTGATAATCGGCATTACACCTTTTACCTCTGGAGGAAGGTTATCAAAGCTCATTGGCTGATGAAGTACCTTCTAGTGCCACTTTATGTTTACTCTTGGTTTTCTATCTTCGGCATATTGGGTTAGTGCAATCCTCTTCATCTTAAAACACCTTGTTCATTTCAACTTCTTAACACTTGTTTGTGTGATTTAATGGCAGGGAAAACTCAACGTAAGATCTGGGTGTTGGCATACTTCCTGGCTACAGCTGCAGTCCTAGTTCCTGCTCCATTAATCGAATTTAGATACTATACCATCCCATTCTATTTCGTTATGCTCCATTCTGATATCAGTGATTATCGGAGTTTGGTCCTAATGGGACTTCTATACATAGTGGTCAATTGCTTCACAATGACGATGTTCTTGTTCCGGCCATTCTATTGGAGCCATGAACCCAGTGTTCAAAGGTTTATTTGGTAGATTAGATCTCTCAGACGCAGATCAATTAGCTGCATATTGCTTTTTAGACAAATAACTTGTAATTATCATGGCTGACTTGAGTTTTCAGAATGTATTTACCTCTCAAAATTGGAACAATCATCCCCAACTGATTGCCTGTATTGTGGATGCTAACCTCTAGCCTTTGATCTATGAAATGATAGGAATTAGCTCTTCAATGGCATATCCTACTTCTTGCTTTTTGCTTTTTGTTGGTGGAGAACATGGACCAAAGACGAGGCAGTGAAGCCATTAAATTTACTGTCACGGACTTCCATCTCACTAGCTTGGGTTCATCAACGATCAACCAAATTGCTGGATCTCCACGCCACCACAGCCTACCAAACTGTATTGTTGACCCAAGATACTACCAGCATCAAATGTTTTCACATTCAAATCATCAATGGATCCATTCCTTGCATTGCCAAACCAATCAATATTTTGGATTGAACTGCAACTGCCACAGAGGGGAAAAGTCAGAATAAAGCCTAGAGGAAGCTGGTTTCCTGATCATATTGTTATTGCTACGTTGAACCCATTGAGCAAAGGAGCATCCCGAGTAGGTTTTGAACGTATTGGACATACCCACTAGTACATGCAACCATGACGTATCTTAATCATCGAATATGCTCCAGCGGTTATCAAGAATAAAACTTGAAGTGAAATTAGAAGTTTAAACTTTGAATCTCATTCATAATTAACTCTTCTCTTCCCAATTCAATTGGACCAAAAAGAGAAAACACTATGATGTATGTTTAGCACACTTCATCCGCATGGAAAGCGAAAAGAGTCGAATACATATTCATAAGAATGAAGCATTCCCGTCCAAGATTCGGAGAAACTGTTACCCATTATTCCTAACAAACATAATCAAGGTCAGACCACGTACAAGTTGGCCTACGCACGGCACAAATATATACCTAAAATTACGAAGCTGAAAATTGTTGCTGCGTATCTGTCACAGGCATTCTCAGATAACTTATACAAGGAATCAAGACACCCCCAAAGGCCAAAGAAATGTAAGACAAAGCTCTATCGACTAAATGCTATCAATTCTTCACGAGAACTGGAGAAAGTTTGTTGCTTGTTGCCATGATTTCTTCTATACATGAAGAGAAATGAAAGTGGCTTGGAGACAACTATTGTGAGTACATTTGATCTTCCCTTTCACACCTGATCAATTCCTTTGAGGATGTTGTACTTGCAGAGAGGACACGTAGCATTCATCTTGAGCCATTTCTCAATGCACGTGGAATGAAAATGATGGTTGCAAGGGAGAGTATGGAGCTCCACTCCATCCTCGTATGAGGTGAGACACACACAGCATTCCTGAAGAATAAGGAAAAACATCTCAATCAAAGCAATGCTAAAACCATCTCCAAAAGATGATTAAATTCTTCCATCAATATCAATTCTACTGAAACCTCCCCCAAAAGCACAGCCACTTAAACATCCCAAACTTCCAACTCCATTACCTTCTGAATGATATAGAAAGCAACCACAGTCAACCATGCCAAACAATGTTGCTACACAGCTACATCCATAAGAAGTGACAAGAAAATGCCCATTGGACTCAATCACAGCATAAACTCAAACTATATGAAACACTTGCTTCAGTCTCCTCACTCTGAAATATAAATATATTTTTTTCTTTTACTTTTAACAACAAAGAATTAATAGAAAGGATCTCATCATAAAGGTTCTGTAAAGTGCTGCAAAGCCAAGCCTTAGATGAAACATGATATAGCTTTAACTTCATCGGTCTTGTTTCAGTACCTTTGGTTAAATCCAGTTTCCTAAGCAATCGTACAAAGTAAATGCCATACATTATGTTGCTTAATTACTAGGACAAGCAAATGGGCTAAGTAAATTAGCTAAGACACTAAACTGCAGCCAACAATCCCATCACTGCCATTTACAAGCAGTTAATCAGAGGACTCAGAAAATTGATAGTGGGAAGGAACTAAACAAATGCACTTATTTATATAGGCCCTTTCTCTGAACATCTTATAAGTAAATGGTTTATCTTCTACCTTTTGTCCATTATATAAAAGGGCAAAACAATTCATCAAACCATTTTAAAGCAATAAAAGGGCTTGTATGCAGAACTCTGCATGCCATACAATATATTATGACCATTTTTTGTCCTGGACTTTTATGCTTCATGTGTTTTGCATAAAATGCATAGAGGTGACCATTAAAATCTCATTATCTGAATGAAAAGACTAGCCCTTGGCTGGGTTGGGGACGTAAGGGTTCAACCCTTCATCAAACTGTTCATAAACTTTTTGAATATATATATATTCTTTTTGCTAAGATGAAATTCAAAAATACAGTAAGGTGCCAACATCCAATTATGTTAAGCAACCATTTGGCGAGTTCACCCACCTTACCAGCATGATAAAAACGTTCTTCTCCATTGAAACGTCATCCACCATTAAGCAGTCTACTGTTTCTTCTTACTACCCTAACTCATGTATCCATACACTATATCAGGAATATAAATCTGACAACAATGATATGCAACAAAAAAAATTGAGGGCAATTGATAACACTTGGGGTTTCTTTTAGAGATATGCACAAAATAGACTAAAGAAGTTATTGATCAATCAGCTTTAGGCTGCCAATAAGCATCTCTGTAAGAAAAAAGTAACTTACAGCATCCTCTGGTAAAAGTATACGCTCATTTGCCAAGTATCCACTGCTCATTTCCATGGGAACCATTTTCCCTGCTCCAACACTCTGCTTCTCACCATTGGCTGTTACCTCAAATCTGTATTTTGGAAGCATACTAATATCTGCTTCTGATGCACCTTCCTATTTGGTCACAGAGGAACAAAAACAGCTCCAGTTAATGTTTAACACCCCATACTCTGCAACATCAAGACACCGTCCGCTGACTCAACGAGCCTCACGGATTTGTGCCGATGGTGGCAATTGGCTCCCAAGTGTAGGCTTCCCAAGCGGTCACCCGTCCTGGGACTGCTCCACACCGAGCACCTTAACGTAGTAGCTCTCAAAAGAATTGAGTTGATACCACCAAAGGGCACCTTGATGTTGAAGAGTAACTTCAACCATATGTAAAGATGTCACATAATAGTTCAAGAAATGCTAATTGCAACAAGAAAATTAAGGTTTTATGGAAAATCTAAACACAAAGTTGTTCCCTCATACCTGCCCTGAAACAGCATATAAAATTGCTATTATGCAAGGTAAGCAGCAGCAGAGAGCAATCCCAATCAAACATGCCAAAACAACACAAAAGATCGCAAAGAATACATCAAATGCCAGAAAAACCACAGCCAACCTGCAAAATAAAATCAGGATGTTGATAACAATTATTTTGAATTGATAACAACCTGTGCATTTACAAAATAAAATATTATTAATATAACTAAACATTTTTAAGACCATTTAACCCAAGAGTGCCCAGACCTCATCTCACCCCTTTGGTACTTGGACTATTCCTGCAAGTGGCATGATTATTTGAAGCTTATACTAAAACCTTTGCTAAAGTGAACTCATAATTAGGACCATGCATTGACTAGAAGGCAGCAACTTAAAATAAAAAGTCAGCATAATTCCCCATTTCTACACTTATGAATAGTTGTGAGAAGGCACCAAAAAAAAAAAAAAACAAAGAACACATACAATGCATACCAGTATAAACGAGGAGCATCATGCAAAAGAACCTCTCCACCAGATACTACCCAATAAAAGCCAATGATCCACCAAAGAAAAGATGCCATTGTGTTGACTGATTCACACCGTTTTGCAACACTAAGCCACAATTACAAAATCAAAAAGTTAATATTGAAATGATAACAAAGACAACACATCTGAGTATTAAAAGAAACTGCACTAAATTCATAATTTCATCCAAGAGCAAGGTGTCTGCACAACAAGTCAAAAGGTTCAGTCAAAACACAATTCACTGAGGTCAAAAGCTATTGGGTAGCAATAGGACAAGAAAGGGAAGAATAACATTCAAGGAAGAGAACACACTTGAGTAAAAAACCAAAAAAAAAAAAAAAACCACAAAAAAGCAATGACAGACATTTTTAATAATAATTCCCAATACAGTATCTCAAACCATTATAAATTCTAATATAGACACACCAATGTAGCTAAGCAAGAACTTTTATGAGAATATCTTATCTCTCAAATTGCAGAAACCAAAAGTTTGATTATTTCTCATAAATTGTTGTGTTTTATGTATATGGGCTGTATTTTAAATATTCCCAAGCTAGTAGCAGCAGAGCTATTGTCTAGGAATTTAGAATTGTACTTGGGAGGTTTGTTCAACTAAGCAAATGCATTGACATAATTAATCAATCATCCAGTAGCAGCAGCTGTAGCATAGAAATCCACCTATTTGTGCCTGTTTATCTATCAATCATCTAGTTTAGTGGATTGAGCAATTCCCTTGGCTGCTTTTCAACAGGGTGATAACAGCTTCCTTTATCCAAAGTTTCTCTTACTAATAGTCCCAACTTAAATCATTATGTAGCATTGTAAATATCTGCTATCTGTAAGAATATTGACCACCAAAATCCAATTAAGCACATAAAATGGATTTGTAGACAGATATTTATCAATCAACGACCAGACTGGGCTCTTCCTTTCTTCTTCTTTTTTTTTTTTTTCCTTTTTAACCAAGGTAAAAAAACACTCTGTTCCTTTTGCATTAATTTTACTGTTTCCATAATGACCAATTAGAATCCTAAAAGACCTAAAGAAAACAAAGATATTCTCCATCGTGTGTCCCTATATAACTTCCATCACCATCTTTTAATAGTTCCAAACTCTAGATAGTATTCCACAAAAAAAAAAAAAAGAACAGGGACTGAAACACAGATAATACAGAGAACCTCTTAAATATAGTTGAATTTAGAAATGATGCACTCTCTTTTTGATCAAGATCAAAATTGCATTTCGAGCATGCCTTTATAAATGGTTATCAAAACCATACGGAAAGGTGCCAAAAGCTGTCTCAACAATCAATTTGCAAATAAAATCCCACTGCACCAAAATATATAACTAATAAAACAGCCACAGTTCTTCCCAGAAATTTCAAGTGCAAGACTTTGGAAACTTTGGCCGAACATGGTATCACATTGAAAATTTTGAGAACATTCAAAGCAATAGCTCAGAATGCAAAACTCACTAAACTATTACTCATGTCAAATTTCAACATGATGATTTCTCTAGCAAGTTCCCATCAATCCAAAGCAGTTCCCACTTCACAATATCTGTACGGACCATAAAATACACACCTTATCTCCCTACTTTTTTAGAGGCTGAGGCCCCCACTTATAAAACCATATTTCTAACTTCCAACCACATAAATGATTTCAATGCATGGATCCTCACTCCCGTGTTTTCATCGACACGTCTCAAAACTTCAAATCACATTCTTAATCTTTTTCATACAAAACCATTGGTAAAACACCGTCTTTAAATGGACACTTGTAAAACCTATACCAGCAATCACTGGCCAGAAGCCCTAAAGCAAACAAAAAAACTTAAATACAATGACAACCTACAAACCAAATACGCGCAAAAAAAACAAAAAAAGGAAATGTCAGGGCAAGAAAAGCATACCTTGATCGGGTGGAACTCAAGTAACTACTCTCAATCGCATCCTCATCTTCAGCATCAGCAGCACTCCCTCTATCCATTTCTTGCGGCTGCTGTGGCAGACGTTCCCTCTCTTCGTCACTCACTCCACTCATCGTCGTTGTCGTCGTCCTCCTCCTATACTCCAACCAAACCAGCACCACGTGGACCAGACACTGAAGGGCATACCCACAGATCCACAGCCTGATTGGTGTGTTCGGCCGCTCCTCCGACGTCACTATCAGCATCGTTATGGACACCAACACAAACGACGTATTCCACAGCATGTCCAGCGCCACCACCGGCTTCGTGTACCCCCAGTCTGCTCGCCGCTCCTCCAGCTCCCGCGCCGCCGTTTCCCTTACCAGCATGGACGGGCCTGCTCTCCGCCCCGCAACCCTACCCAGGAGGGCAGCGAGGGTGGTGGTGGTGGCCGACTCCTGCCGGGGGCGTAGGAGCGGCGCGTTTGAATCAGACGCCGCTGCTCCCTCGGCATCGGCGGCAGCAGCGGTGGTTGTCGCCGCATTACGTGTAGACATAATTAGGGTTTTCCTTTTTTAGCGAGAGAAAACAGAAATGGGGTACAACATAACTAGGGTTTTTAACTGAATTATCTAAAACTGAGAGATGCTATTATGCAGAGTCTCTAGAGAGAGCAAGTGAGAGAGATGAAGTGGGTGGCGTGTGTCGATGGCTTTGGGTTTAGTTTGAGTTATAGACAGTGCGGTGCGGTCTGGTCTTTCTTGCTCGATGTGTTTGAACGGTAGATACGGTTGGTTAGAGACACAGATCGAGAGAGAGAGAGAGAGAGTTTGTGTTGTTGTGTTTTTAGCGCAGCGTAGTTGTGTTGGGTTTCTACACTTTTCGGATCGTATGAAAGTCTTTTCGCCGGCCATTTTTAATAACAGAAAAAGATAAATATGAAACGTATACTACGAGGACGGTTACTTGTACCGATAATCGAAGACCCCATAAAAAAATAATTATAAAATAAAATAAAAAATAATATATATATATATATATATATATATATATAATTAATTAAAATATCAAATTCAAATTTCTCCAAAAAAATAAAAAACCTAAAAACAGCTCTATTATATATATTGAAAGAGGTCGTTTACATATTTAATTGTTTTTAATAAAATATTTGAAATTTTGTGCATAAATAAATATATATTAATGAAGATGATATTAACTATACCTTAATTATACCAAAACTTTTTTTTCTACGTATTAAAAGAGGGCGAAAGTTTCTTTAATATTGTAATCATTAATTATGTAGTCATGGTAGATCGCGATAATGTATAGAATAATTGTGAATATACAATATATTCACAATAATAAATTTGTAAACTCGAATCTTTCTTGAGTTACTTTATTTTTACAAATTATGTGCAACGTAGCCTCTTCTAATAAATAATTTAAGCATTAAGAATAATCAATTTGAATCATTTAAAACTCCTAAATAATTTGGCTAAAAATCATTCAAAGCTCATTTTATATATTCACTAAAAAAAAAACCTTTTTTAATATATACGTTATTAAAATATCTTCAAAATAATTTTAAAAATAAAAATAAAATCACACAAATGTATAAAAGCTCTATGCATTGAAAAATCTTTTGGTATTTATACTTATATACTAAAATTAAACAAAATTTGTCTAATTGGTTAGTTTAATTAAAATAATTATTCTTATAATTATTGCCCAATAGTTGTACCTCTAAATCATTCGGATTGACCAATGGAGCTGCTGAGATAAAAGACATAATGGTCGGACGTCCCACCGGACTGGGCCTGGGAGGCCCATTTCAAGGGGGGGCCCTGAAGCGGTAACACATCAAAAAGCAATGAGCACACTTCGGCCATATATTTAGTTGCTTCGTGCAAGAAGCACCCTGGGGAAAGAAAATTATTAGTTTATTTTGACAATTAATTTAATTTAATCAACTTCAGCATTTCAAGATTACAGCACCGCCCAGACCATATTTGGCAATGCAAAAGGCCCATTCATTTGGGAGAAAATTGTAACCATTTTAAGGGTCCATTTGTTTTTTTTTTTTTTTTTTTTGAAAAAGGGCAAATGTGAACTATCACAAAAGGGTTAATAAATGAAAAATTCACTTTGTACCTTATATTTTAGTCAAAATTCACTGAGAAATACGCAATTTGAGCTATATCACCTTAATTGCTAGAAATTGTTAACGTGGAATCTAACAACATTTTTGTTTTTTTTTTTTAATTTCACAGGTATATATTATTGATAGGTAATTTTTTTTAAAAAAAAAAAAAGGGAAATGGTAATGGTAATTTTCGGTTTTAATCCTTAATTAGTGGCCGTAAAGGGAGTGGGCGAACCGTCACATTCAGAATGCCGTTAGAAAACCAGGCAATGCATGTCCATATCTATTTGTTCTCATTATACCTAGTGGGTCATTAAAGCATCATTTAAAAGGATTTTTTTTAACCAAAAAAAAAATATTGATATTGTAAGTATGTTTTGTTATGATATATATATATATGTATATGTAATTGAAATAAAAGTTATTAGTTGTTATTTTCGTTCAATTAATTTTTTATTTTTTATTGTCTAAATAATGCTAAATTTGAGTGAATCTCTTTTTTATATTTAATTTTAATATTTCTAAATTTAAAATATTTTACCATTGCCCACTTAAATTCATGAACTTCGACTTAAATTAATATTAAAAAAGAAAAACACACTAAATTATTATCTTCTGTGTTCAAGAGGGTTATCTTATTAGGTTATTTTGGATCTAAAAATAATAACGGTATCTTTTATGATGCCTTCTATTCTCCAGTGCTGTTGATTCTTTGCATGGATGGCAAGGCTATCAAAAAGACCAACCTGAGTTTGGGTGCAGCTTTTGCCTTCTCTTTTATTCAATTTCTTCGTTGTTAGCTTCTCCCATGTCGGTGAGAGACGTGAACGAAATCTGAGACGCTGGGATCGGACATGCATGATCAGTCTGAAGCCTATATGGGCAACCTTTTACCAGGCAGCCCTTCTGGGGAAAAAAAGACAAGAATATATAATACTGGCAAGTTAGGTAGAAATTTGATTGAAAGTCATAAAAAAAAAACAACACACGCGTGTACTTAAAAAATAAAAACAATCATAATCATGAAAGAAAATCAGGTCAATTTACATTTGAAGAGCAGACTCAATTCAATTAATTTTCTATACATACATATATATATTTTTTTCAAGTATAAAATTATGCTGAACTTCGAATTCCACACCGAAATTCCAGAAGCTGATCATCAACTTCCATCGCACCGCCATGAACGAGTCACAAAAAACTAATCAAAACTCTATCTCTCTAAAATTTAGAAGTTCAGTCTTTCTTGATTTGCTTCTTTGGCACATGTTTGATTTACAGAAGATTAAATTTACATTATGTAATAATCTAACTGAGACGTGGTTTAAAACCCACAATTTCTTTCCCAAGAATTTACATAATTGATGGATTGATTGTCTAGACAAGACATCGCAGCAAATTAAAATGTTTCCAATTTGGTTTTTTCGTGAGATGTCATCGCTCTGTCGTGCAAAAGAAAGGGTGAAAGTGTAGCCACTTGCTTTTTTTAAGATCCGCTGGTGTCACTGTAAATATAAGAATGTCTATTAGTTTATTGTCTTAATTATGGTCCGGCTTTAACATTAAGCCGCGGGGAGCGTAACTAACGCCACATGCAAACTTCCCTGAAGGATTATGACTAGCACGTAATTAACTTAAAAAAAAAAAAAAAATTCTCTCAGTGTTGCTGTATCCGCGTAGGGAAATATTGAGTGGACTGTTGTTTTGGGGGATAAAGTGCACTTGTTGAATAAAATCTCCTTTTTGAAAAGAGGTACGTAGCAAAATAAATAATATTTTAAAAAAATAAAAAATTTATATTATTTATTGTGGTAAGTGCAATTTTTTTTTGGTAAATTTTAGTCAATATATACTATTAAATGGACAAAAGTTAATCTACTTAATAGAACCTATCAAGACCCCATTATGTAAAAAATATTGTTTGGTAGATGTAGTGTGATTTATATTACATAAATAATATTTAGTACTTTATAAATTTGATATGAAAAATTATTTTATTTTATAAAATCTTATTATATAGTGTCAAATAATATTATTTATGTAAAGACTATAATTAAATTCAAAATTTCATTTATTTTAAATTGAAAATCATTCATGAACAAAAAATTTTAGTTAATAGAAAATTTTTATTCAATTTTGATTGACTGAACTCAATAAAAAACGAAAAATTTTAGTTTGAATATAAAAAAATATTTTTGATGTTTATTTTTTGAAAATATGAATATCATCACTTATAAGATAAATAAGTGATCATTTAAAACATAATAATATTTTATCAACATATTTTGTTATTAATATTTGTATCAGTAATATTTTTTCTTATTGTCATAAGAAAAAAATATATAAAATAATATTTTAGTTCAATTCAATTAATTATAATTTTTTAAAAAATAATAAAAATTGACATTAAATTAAAAATTTAATTTTTATTTCATTCAATTAATAAATTATAGAATCGATTCAATTAATTAAAAAATTTAATTCCATTCAATTCAATTTTTATCATCTGTTAACCAAAATTTTCAATATTTTTAAACACCCCTACAAATAATGCAAACTGCAATGTCTACAAGACATTGTGCCTACAATTAAATATGTCCGTCAATGATTTCATACTCTCTATATACTGACAGGTGCCATGGCGTGTAACATGTTTTCCTCAGTGTTTTATGCCGATAACATGCTAATTTTGGACTGATTTCGGTGGGGTATGTATACTTTTGAAAAATATATAGATTTTTTTAATTTTTTTTCATTTTCTTTTCTGATCCAAAGAAGTAAGGGTATAGATTCCATTCTTGTTAAATGGGAAAAGTCTGTGATACAGTATTTTGCTACCTAGAGCTCCTAGCTCCAGAAAGAGAGAAACCTGAGACGTAAGGACCAGAAATTCACATCAGTCTTCGAAAAGTTAAATGACGTAACTCCCTTAAAGTTTCTCATTAAGTCAAAGCCTAGTATTAGCTTTCCGACTTGACACGGCAGCAATGGAAATCAGACTTGTGTACCATTTTAGGGTCTTTGTCGCTGAAATTGTCTTCTTGGTTGTTAGAAAGCAGAGGAAGAAGAAGATGGTAATTGTCTTACAGGTTGTTAGAAAGCAGCAGAAGAAGAAGAAGATGGTAACATGAAAAAGATTTTTACTTTTTTCAAACTCGAGTTCATAAAAAAAAAATAAAATCAAATCATGTGTTACTATAATAAATTATTAATTATTACAAATTTATAATAATATCACATAGCTAGTATATTTTTCCGTGTCAAAACAATTACGGGCCTATATACTGAAACTCAGAAGAAAATGGTATCAATAAAAACCATTGGATACCCATTTATCGCTTTTGTGTTATGCACAAATTAATAAACAGTGTGCATGGCAAATTTATCATTGTTGTTCATAATCTAAAAAACTTCTTATATGCAGAATTTATATGATAAAGAACCATATAAGTGATAATCTTGTGATTTTCTACAGGCGGACTCCATTGATTGAATGCGATATCAAGTTCTAATGCGCACGGACATTAGGTGGGTTTGGTTAGAAATTAGCATATTTAGAACCCATTTATTCCAAAAAAAAAAAAAAAGCCTATACAAATGAATTCAATGAATTATTTTCGACAATATTTTGCATAGATAAATGGACATTACCGGTGACTTGTAGTGGATATCTTACAATTTCATATTGTGGAAAATTGTCTTAAAAATGGCTTCCGTCCATTTTTGATTAGGCAAAAAACTTTTGTATGCATTTAGCAGTTTTTGTTGTTTTTTTTTTATTATTTTCAAATGCTTAATAAGATTTTAATTTTGACTTATGAGAAAAGAACCCTTGAATAGTGCATATTAATTAAAAAAAATTAATTTGCATTCAGAAATTGCCCTTAAGACAAATCTTTTTTTCTTTATCAAAATGAAGAAAAAAATACATCCTCAATACCGACTTATCAAATATTTTTAAAGGACACAACATTAATATGAAAACCAATTAATTCGAAGAGTCTTATGACAAAAACATAAAAGAAATAAACGTAAATATAAATATATTACACCTGTTATTTGTATTTGAAATATTTGTTTATATGATGATAATTATAATTAAAAATTATGATATATCTAAATTTTTCTTTGTGTTTGTTTATGATATTTTTTAATTTTTTTATATTGCAAAATTCAAGTCGCATACGCCAGACAGTTGGGACAAACTGCGAGCATACAGGCATGGATGGAAATTTTCCTCATTCTTGCTTAAAAGGGACGCCATCAATCGTTCCAGCGCCAAAACAGCTATAATGTGCGTAGGCCTGCTGACGCCCCCACTGCGTCGGTCCACACCTCTTCTGGTAAACCTTGCAGTAAAAAAAAAAAAAATAATAAATAATTTTTTTTTAAAAATACACAACTGAAAAAAAAGAAGAAGGGGACAAGCAATTAATTGACAAACAGTGATTAAGATTTAGCAATTAGACAAAATTCAAATGAAAGCAAAACAGCCAGCCTCAAAGCATGCTTTAACAACTTCACTAATACGTAATCGTTTTTAAAAAAAATTGGGACTTTTTTGTATTTTCCTCCACCCCCCGGGGCGGGGCGTAAAATATTTCAAAAAAAAAAAAAAATAATTTCCGCAATCAAAAAGGGTGGAAAATTTTAGTAAGCAGGAGACAACAAACTGACCTATCAGTTGTAAGAAAGAGAAAGAAAACAAAACACACTATTAAACTATGCACACACACTGTCTGAATGGAGACATGGGATGGAGAAGATTTTACGTCACCACCACTCCCCAGCACCACCGCCAATCCCTTCTAGTGAGAGAAAAACTAGCAATTTAACACTGAAAGGGCCACTCTCTCTCTAGGCTGCTCTCTATAAGTTACTGATTTGATTTTAAAAAACCAAAAAAAAAAAAAAAGAAGAACGAGAAACAGTGCTTCTTGGTCTGGACAACATTTGCCAGATTTGGCTTCATATCACTCTCTCTGTCTCTCTCTCTCTCTCGATATATATATATATTGGTGTATCGATAGGTTTTAGTTTATTTGGTTGGAGGGAGGGATGTTGAAGACGTGTGTCTGAGGTAGGAATTTTGCATTTGGATCTCGGTGGAGCATTTGGATGTGAGGTTAGAGAGAGAGAGAGAGAGAGAGAGAGAGAGAGAGAGAG
>CM038608.1:7238559-7291762 GCA_021533255.1 Ceriops tagal
AGAGAGAGAGAGAGAGAGAGAGAGAGAGAGAGAGAGAGGGAAAGGAGGATCAGATCGGAGATGGAGGAGGTTTCCGGCGAGGGGACGGTGGCGGTGGGAGAGGCGAATGGAGCTCCGGCGATGGCGCAGCCTCTGACGGTGTCGGGATCGTTCAAGGAAGTTTCGAAGAACTCGTCGAGGAGGCGGACTTCGGTCCGGCCGGGCTTCGACTCGGAAAATGAGTTCATTACCTTGCTGCACGGCTCGGATCCGGTTAAGGTGGAGCTCAATCGGCTCGAGAATGAAGTTAGAGGTCTGAATGTGGTTCGATCTAGTGGTTTTTGAGCTGGATTTGGTTTGGTTTTTGCTATGGTGATATTTATATTTATGTTTATATTTGTTTATTTATTTGTTTGTTTTTGGTTTTTTTATTTTTTTTTTCTTTTGGGGTGTAGATAAGGAAAGAGGATTGGGAGAAGCAAATGCAGAGATTAAAGCCTTGAAGTTATCTGAGCGGCTGAGAGAGAAGGCTGTGGAAGAGGTTACTTTTTGGAAATTAGTTTAATTAATGACGATAATTTGTGCTCCATTTATTGTTGATTTTCATTGTCATGGACAGTAGTATTTGCCTTATTTGACGTGAATTTGTTTCTTCTTTTTGTTTCAAGTTTGAGATATTATTATTGTTGGCATTAATATGCTGATGATGATACTTCTTGACGTTGGCAAACCAATGTTATGCCACTTTTGAAATCGAAGGGGTCTCCTTTTGCAGTTCAGTTTGGCTAGTGGGAAAATGGAGATTCTTTTCAACTGTCCGTATAGCTTTGAATTTAGCTTTAACTAGGTTTGAAGAAAAAGAGCAATTCCTTTTGTTTGGGGTCCAAGTTGGGGTGGGTTCTTCATTGCTTGGCTATCTCACTATCCTGATGACTGTTGGCTAAGAAGACTCGCTTACCATTACTTTGTTCATGTTTTCTTATTTTTTTCCTTCTTGCTTTCGCCTTCCCCTGTGGATTGCCTTGTTTGAATTTTCGTGTAAGAGGAATGGAATATTTTAATGGTCATAGAAACTAATTTTGGTGCTCTTCTTTCTTTCAGTAAAGTGATTTGTGTGGATGCTAAAGTACTCACTGAATAGTTTGCCATGCAGTTTGAAATTTTGCCTCTCACTAATTTCCTCTTTGAATACTTGCCCCTTGTGTCCAAAGTTGACCTTTTCATTCAATGGTTTATAATTTCACTATGGTTTGTAGCTTTTATTGCTTTAAGAATTTTGCTTGGATCACTTAATGTGTGACTTTATCATGTGGTTTTTGGGACTATTTGAACTGTATGTTTGCAGAGTGCTATCTGTTGCCTTTTGTTTCATGTATTCTAGTTGAGTACCATTCACAATATTATGTGACTCAAATTAATCCTATTTTCTCTGTGTGGCTTCTTGTTACGCTGCAGCTTACTGAAGAACTCTCAAAGGTGGAGGAGAAGCTGAAATTAACTGAGTCTCTTCTGGAGGGCAAAGTATTTTCTGGAACCCCTGTCAAATCCAATTATTTTTACTCGTTGCTGCTGGGGGCAATGCCACATCATTTAATTAAAATTATTTGCAGAATTTAGAAATCAAGAAAATCAATGATGAAAAGAAGGCATCCATGGCAGCTCAGTTTGCGGCTGAAGCCACTCTTCGAAGAGTTCATGCTGCCCAGAAGGATGATGATATGCCTCCAATTGAGGCCATTCTTGCACCTTTGGAGGCAGAGCTTAAGCTTGCACGACAAGAAGTTTGTTTTTTTTTTTTTTTTATCTCAAGCTTCTAATGATGATTTGGTCTTGCAGATTGTACATATTAATTGTGTGACTATTCTTTTTATTAATGTTAGTCTTACTCCTTTCAGATTGCAAAACTTCAAGATGATAATAAAGCATTGGATCGTCTGACTAAATCAAAAGAGGCAGCTTTACTGGAAGCTGAGAGGACTATTCAAGCTGCTCTGGCTAAGGCCTCTATGGTAGATGATCTCCAAAATAAGAATCAAGAGTTAATGAAACAGATAGAGATTTGTCAGGTATAATGGGCTTGCATAATGCCCCTTTCTGATGACTTGTCAGTATGTCAGATGCTTGCAGCACCTGATCATTGTCCTGTAAACTAATCAAACGGATTCATATATTTGCTGCTTGTTTATACTAGGAAGAAAACAAAATTTTGGATAAAATGCATAGACAAAAAGTTGCTGAGGTTGAAAAGCTTACCCAGACTGTCAGGGAACTTGAAGAGGCTGTTCTCGCTGGTGGTGCAGCTGCAAATGCTGTGAGGGATTACCAGCGGAAAGTTCAGGAGATGAATGTAATATCTAATACAATATTAATGATAAATCTTGTCTTGATTTGCAGTCATGCGTTGTAGGTAGCCCTGAAAATGTTATTGTGTTTTGTAGGAGGAAAGGAAAACTCTTGACCGGGAATTGGCCCGTGCGAAGGTAACTGCAAACAGAGTAGCCACAGTAGTAGCTAATGAATGGAAGGATGCTAATGACAAAGTGATGCCTGTAAAACAATGGCTTGAAGAAAGGAGATTTTTGCAGGTTAATGTTGATATGTCATTTACCCATCAACTCTTTTTGGCAGTCCTTTCCCTTGACTGAAGTTTCTGCGTGGTTTGATTTTGATCCTTTCTGTCCTTACACTTCTATATGCTGGCATTATAGGGGGAAATGCAGCAACTTCGTGACAAGCTTGCTATTGCCGAGCGAACTGCAAAGTCTGAAGCGCAGTTGAAAGTAATGATTCATTTATCCCTGCTGAGTCCATGCTCTTGGTGTTCTCTCTTCTGGTCCTGAAATTAATCTGTGCCATTGCATTTTGCAGGATAAATATCAGTTGCGGCTCAAAGTGTTAGAGGAGGGCTTGAGAGGGACTCCAAGTAATAATCGTGGTGTGGTAGAGGGAAGAAGTGTAAGCAATGGGCCATCTCGTCGCCAGTCCCTAGGTGGAGTTGACAACATCTCAAAATTGAGTTCCAATGGCTTTTTGTCCAAGAAAACTTCAGCATCTCCATTCAGACCTTTGTCTTCTGGTTCTAGCACAGTGCTCAAGCATGCTAAAGGAACTTCAAAATCATTTGATGGAGGCACAAGAAGTAAAATTCTCTTAAATGGAGCTAGTCCCAATCGTTCATTCAACCAGCCTTGTGATGTAACCAAGACCATTGAGACACCTAATCCTGCAAAGGTAAATTTGGATGGCAAGCTGACAGAGCTCCAACCAGCAGATGCAGAGGACAGTGTTTCAGGTATTCTATATGATTTATTGCAAAAGGAGGTCATAGCTTTGAGGAAAGCTGGTCATGAAAAAGATCAAAGCCTTAAAGATAAGGATGATGCAATTGAGGTTTGTATTCTTGGCTTTTTTGGCTGCATTTGCAGTATTTAAGCATCTGCTAATAGCTTGTGTTTGATCACTGATCTCCCAGATGTTAGCGAAGAAAGTAGAAACATTAACTAAGGCAATGGAAGTTGAGGCAAAGAAGATGAGAAGAGAAGTAGCTGCTATGGAGAAGGAGGTTGCTGCAATGCGTGTAGAGAAAGAACATGAGAATAGGGCAAAGCGGTTTGGTAATTCCAAAGGGCCTGTAGGTGCTACTCAGCTGCTTCCTGGAAGGTACTTCCAGTACTCTTTTATTTTTTTTAATTTTTTGGGTTCCTTGAATTCATTCTATGGACTACATTAGTTTTCCCATGATGTGAATGCCATTCATCAGTGCCTTAAATTTTCTGGGAAGGGATTCACAGTATGCACACAAAGTATGATAATAAAATTGGTGCTTAGTTTTGTCTATGCTGTAGAATGCCTAGGAAACGTCTTTTCCATGGTTAGAGAACTGAGGATCTAGGTGGAAAGCCTGAAACTCAACTACTGTGAGATTTTTTGTTTTTGTATGGTCTTCACCAACAATCATAATCACCTACACAGGCTGGATTGTGGCATCTGTCTGCTTGTTTGGGTTGGTGAACTACAAAAGTAATCTAACTTCTTTTGCCCTTGTTGGACTAAGAAGATGGAATGAATTCTTGCTTATTTCCTAGAAGGTAATAAATATTCAGATGGATGTTGACATCCCAGTATCTAAATTTTCAAATTGCAGAGATGAGTTCTATTCGCTGAGTCCTTCACATTATGAGATCAGGGTTGAAATCATGATTTAGAATTCCAGTGTTTCACCTGTAAATGATTTTCTCTCGAGTTAACACGAGACAATCTATATCATTAGCTTGTTTTTAGCTATGCATCACAGAACCACACCTTTTGAACTATGCTTATCACAGTTGCATGGAAGACATGACAAGTACTCCCCTGTTTGCAGAAATGTTGCGCGGGGT
This sequence comes from Ceriops tagal, assembly GCA_021533255.1. Lineage (NCBI taxonomy): Eukaryota > Viridiplantae > Streptophyta > Magnoliopsida > Malpighiales > Rhizophoraceae > Ceriops > Ceriops tagal. Next base: position 7,242,918 of record CM038608.1, read on the forward strand.
GGTTTGACACGCAGCACCCAATAACGATAAATTCCACCAGCAGAATCAGTGAGAAATAGATCTCCTGAGGCTTTGTTTTTCTGTTCTGTTTATTTTTTACCCCTTCTATGATTGATTACAAACTTGTAACTCAGCATGCCGATGAGCCTGTGTTCACTGAAATTTGGCAAAGGAGTAAATTCAGGAAACCGTATTCCAGGTTAAGAAATTGGTATGCTTCTGACGTAGATTGTTATTCCTCTGCATAGAGATCAGCAAAAAAGGATGAGAGGGAGATTATTGACTTGGGGCTAACATTCTGTCAGGTTTTTGTTTCGAGTGGTCAGAGATTGTGATTGTATGTATAGGCAGTAAATCTTTATTTGGCTTTCTTGTTGTCTTACCTCTTGGCAGTTCATATTTGTATTTCTGCAGGTAGTGTGATTGTTGTCCCTAACTTCAGGTTTGTTAATATATATTTGTAAAAACATCAAATTTAGGTCCCGTGGTTGTGTTATTCGTTTATGGTCTATTTTATTGTTAATGAATCTATTGCAAATCGATTAAGTAGTTTATCTTTTCTACTTTGATGGCCTTTTTCTTGGTTTTACTTTGTGTAGGCTAATAAGAGAATTGATTTGAAACACGATTCCTCCAAAGACATCTCAAGATCCTTAGGCTTTAATCTCAATACATAAACACGATAAATGCCACATAATCTTGTAAAAGAAAATCATTGTTGTCCTGAAGAAGTTTGTATGATGGGAATTCAGGTAGGGCTTATTGCGATAGAATTTCACACATTGGAATGTTATTAGTTTATGGTTTTTAGTTTTACCGTACTATTCTATAAATGATGTTATTTAATTTTTTTCTTTTTAAATAAAATATTGTAAATACTAGGTGGATAATTGTCGGTTCTATTTAAATCGCCACCCCTTTTATTTAAAAATACGAAAAAGAAATGTAGAAAAAAAAATTGCTTACAAGTATCGTTTTTTTATTTTATTTTTTATAAATTTTCATGGTTAGACGAAGGTTCTGTAATTAAAAAAAAAATCCATGGTTATACATTTACTTACCACATGTTTTTTTTGAAAATAATTTTGTGAGTACCTTAATTACATAAGACAAAGAGAAAAATAATATAAGTTAATTTAATCACATTATACATGCCACGAGTCCTATGTATCAAATGCACCGTAGGGTATAATTGCATTTAAAAATGACATGGTGAATTCAAAGCAAGTACATGGCTCTTTCACATTTTAGCACAAAAGTCTCGAAAATTATTTAAATAAAAAATAAAACTAAATGCACTTATTCTTTTGTAGCTTTTTTTTTTTTTGCGTTTTACTTCTCTATAATTTTAATTTACACTATAACAACTATGTAATTTTTAAATTTTAGCAATTATGACTCTTTCTCATGATTTTATTAGTTTTAAAGGTCCCTTTTAATTCTAAAAGGTAATATGAAATTTAAATATTCCAAAATTCAATTTCTTTTGACTCATAATGGTTATTTCTTTTTTCTTTTAGTTAAAAAATTTGACCCATAATAACTCTAAATCCTAAAAGTTTGAAAATTAATAAAAATAATTATGATAAGTTAAAAAGATTAAATATCATAATATTTAAAATTTTTAATAATAAAAAATTAATATAAAATTAATGAATTTTAACCCCCCAAAAAATCTGATTACTAAAATTAAAAATTACATACGTTTTACGGTATAAATTTAAATTGAAATTGAAATAAAACGCAAAAGAGATAAACTATAAAAAAAAAATAATTTAAATGTTGGTGCCTTCTTGGAATCATCCCATCCCCCCCCTTACCTACCGTTTTCTGCCACTCTCTCAATTCAACGTCCCCATCCGGATCAACCTCCATTTTTCCTTTCTGTTCTAAAACCCCATTTACCATTTTGATCCTTAGTTCCTTACAAACCTCCTTTTTTCCTTTTTTGTCCAAATCTTCCTCGATCTTACCTGAAAATTCTCCTTTTTCTCCCCCCGCAAAAACATACATTGTATCATAAAGATACGTTCTTTTCCTTTTGTTGCGCCTAGACCCCATTCAAGATGGCAACAATGCAGAGATTGATTGGGTTAGTCAACAGAATCCAAATAGCCTGCATTGTTTTGGGCGACCATGGTGGCGAGGCAATGTCTCTCTAGGAGCTCCTCCCCTCTGTTTGCTGCTGTCTCTCTTTCTTAATAGATGCGTCCTTGATTTTTGACTTTCTGGGGTCACGGCTTATGAGTTGTGCATAGTTTGTTTTCTTGACCATTTTCGTATTGGATTTTTTTGGGTGTCAAGAGCTGGGGTCCTTCTTCTTCTTCTTCTTTCTTCTTTTTTTTTTTTTTTTTTTGGGGTGGGGACATTCTTCTTACTATTTTTGGAATTTTTTTTTTCATGTGTCTTATGGTTTATTTGTTGAAAGTTGTTGGCCCTTTTTTTTTTTCGGTGGAAATGTGTTCCGGAAAATCTTCGTTGTTGGAAAGCGGGGTGGGGAGAGATTTCTTGCCTTGTGGATGTAGTAATTTGTCGCAGTCTTTGAGTGACATTGTCCTTTGCACATCTAAATGTTGGATTTCTTTTGATGTGATGAATGGAGAGAAGGTTAAAAGAAATCAAATGTTGGGTATTGCTGCATATGGCTGGTTCTGGATGCCATTGAAATAAAAAGCTTAATCAAATCAAAGCCTGCTACTCCAAAAAGAACGCACCACAAGCTAATTCGAATAAAAGTTTGTATGAGCTTTTTTGTACAGTGATGTACATCTACGGGGTTGCTCAGTGGAATTTTGCCTCTTGCTTATGCTGTTAATGTTGTTTACTTTGTCTAGCATTTCCTAAGCTGCCAAATGGAGATAAGAGTTTGGCGATGCACTAGAAGCTATTGCTTTTAAATTGGTAAGTGAGATCATCATCACGGTTATCCAATTCATTTTAAGACGTACCAGTGGCAAACAATTGTCTTCTTTGGTATAACATTGCTTTAAATTTTCAACCACTGAGCAAAATATCATCAATACACTACTTATTGGTGCGTCAAACTCCCCCTTCGCATGCATGTTTTTTTTTTATTTTTTATGGCAAGCTCATTCTTTCTACGCTTATTACAAATATTTTTCTCACACACAAGTCATTGGGTCTTTGATTCTCACAATTTGTACATGGGGCATCTTTTACTGGAATTTAGGCCCCTTGATCTCGATGGATCAGTAGAGTTGGGTAACGTGGTTGGGAGGGGGGGGGTGATGAATTGACTTTCAAAGCCTGATTTTACAAACTAAAGTAAGATTTAGCAATCGTTGATGGGGAAAGTTTACCAATTTGACACTTTTATTTATTTGATCTAGATGTCAGAATACTAAAGGTGAGATGTAACTTGACTGTCTTCGGATCTTTACCCTCCCACAGGTATTACGGCTCACCAAAACCATGACTTTTCAATGTCCATTCTAAGGCACTGTCGTGTCGGATGTTGGCAAAAAGCAGCTCTTTGGAGCAATTAATCTACCAACCTTATATTTAAGTGACGAGATAAAAGTTTGGGTTTTTTTTATTTTTTCATATGCATGAATTATATAACTTAATTTTTCAAAAAAAAAAAAAAAGGGAAAGTGGATAGAGGCCACGGAGTAATAATTGTTACCGACTAGAAAATTCAGCAATAATGAGTAAATTTAGGAGCTTTGCACCACTTTCTCCGGTGAACAGATTCGGATACTCCACAAAAGAAACCAAACCATGTCTCCCTTGTGGGCATGTTGAACAGCGGTGTTTACAAATTAGAGGTAGATAGGAGACTTTACAAACCACTAAAAATTGATCTGATCCGCCATAAATAACTAATTTTAAAAATATATGTAAACTTAATTTAGGTTCCAGAAATTTACTTAATGGACTGGTCCTCTCGTTTATGCATGTCCAATGTCCTTTCCTTAAATAGCTGCTATGACTAATTTTAATTTACTTTTGCTTGCGGTTGTGGCTTGTGGTCATATTCTTAGCTGCGTATCATCTCACTGGGTTACGAGCACGAGATAATCCAGCGACGTGCACTAGGCCCTCCTCCCTACTTTTCCGTTGGCGGCAGCTATCAGATTCACGTTGAATTAATTTTGATATCACTTTATACAGAGTATTAATTTCTCCCTAACAAGCAATCTATTAAAGTATATAGCGCCCATAAATTTAACATCCCTTTCTTTTGTTCGACGTGAAATTCCGAGACACATTTGCCAATTATGATGTTATTTCGTCCTTATAGTTTATGACAGAACTGTTATGGCTGATTTATATTATGCCCCATAATTTTGATAAACTCTCCCAAGTTTTAAGCCGCCTCAGACTACCCGCGGCTAATCCACAACCGCCGTGGATCGTTTGAAACAATTGATCAACTGATTACAGATTGAGTTTTAAAGAAATCGTCTTTAACAATTCTAGATGTAAAATATGCTTCGAAACTGCCAAATCCAATCCGCAAACACTCTTAGACCAACTTAGTGTCACAAATTTAAAGTCGGATCATGTTAACCTGTACAGTACTTAAACACCTTGTAAAAAAAGATGATCTAAATAAACCATAGACAGTTTGAGTAAATTGGCTTGGAGGGTATACTAGTAGCACGTCCCTGCACGTTTAGGAGGGTATACCAGTAGCAGCACATCTCTGCATGTCCAAGAGACTTCCCAACAGCAGCAATATGTCTAAGAGACTTCCTAACAGTAGCAATATGTCTAGGAAACTTCCTTGCACCAGCAGCATGTTCAGGAGGCTTCCCAACAACAGCAACACGTCTAGGAGACTTCCCAATAACATCATCACGTCCAGGAGACTTCTTAGAGAAGGCTTCCTTGCACCAACAGCACGTCTAGGAGAGTACACCCGCACCATCAAACACCGCCAAGGCAGCAACTGCACTAGCAAACCAACAAAGTAGCTAAGGAAGACAAACCAGAAGGAGGTAGAAGCAACATGTTAGTCTAGCAAGAGGTGGAGCAACAACACAAGGGTCCTGCACTAGCAACCAACGGGCACCTCCAGACAGCAGCAGCGACACGAGAAAATAGTTGTAGTGCGCGCGAATAGCAGTAGCGGCTTGAGAAGATAGCTACAACGTGTAGAGAAAGCAGCAACGGTGCGAGAAGACAGCTGCAGCGTGCGGGGATAGCAGCATTGACGCGAGAAGACAGCTGTAACGTGCGGGGATAGCAGCAGCGGCGCGAGAAGACAGCCACAGCGCTGGAGAGAGCAACAGTGGTACAAGATGATAGTGCAACGTGCAGGTATAGCAGCAATGGCGCAAGAAAACAGTTGCAGCGTGCGGGGATAGCAACAACGGCACGAGTAGATAGCAGCAGCGCACTTGGATAGCAAGAACAGTGCATGTGGACAGTAGCCGCAGCGAGTGCGAATAACAGCAACGCGTGTAGATGGACAGATAGTTGGAATAGCGTGTGTGGTAAGCAGCCGCAGTGTGTGTGGACAGCAGGAGCAGCACGTGTGGAGTGCATGTAGACGGTAATAGCAGCGCAAATGGACAGCAGCAGTTACGTGTGTAGATAGCAGTAGTGTGGGCAAATAGTAGCAGCGACACGAGTAGATAGGAGCAGCGCGCTTAAATAGCAGGAACAACGCATGTGGACAGCAGTTGTAGCGCATGCGAACAGTAGCAATGCGTGCGGACAGAAGCAGTAGTGCGTGCAGATAGCAGGAGCAACATGCGCGGATAATTGGAACAGCATGTGCGGTAAGCAGTCGCAGTGTGTGTGGACAGCAGGAGCAGTGCGTGTGAAGTGCGTGCAAACAGTAGTAGCAGCGCAAGTGGATAGTAAGAGCAATGGGTGCGAACAACATTAGTAGTGTACATGGACAGTAGCAGCAGCGCGTGCAAACAACATTAGTAACGTGCACAGACAGCAATAGCACCACACGTAGACAGCAGGAGCAACGCACACGAACAGTAGCGGCAGTGCATACGGACAGTATTAGCAGTGCACGCGGACAGCAATGGCAACACGTACGAACAGTATTAACATCATGTGTAGTACCGGCAGCGAAGGAAGGAGAAGATCCATATTCTGGTCTAATAATCTGTACACATTGAGTGATCGTTCTCCAAGAAAGGTTTCACTATAAACTCTTAATAAATTGCTTGAATAAGGGTAAGACCCTTGGAGTGATCGGGAGATCATTGTAAGTAGTTAAGGAGTAATCCTTCCACAAGTGGTTAAGGAGTGATTCTTCCATAACCAAGTTGTATTCCTTGATAACAAGAGTGGATTGTGTGATTTAGGAGTGATCCTATCACATCGTGGACGTAGCTCAAACATTGTGGGTGACCACACAAAAATTATCGTGTGTGCTTAGGGGTTTGCACATTAATTTATATTTGTACAGTCATGCTCACATAAAGAAGAAAAATAAAAAATTGGATCATCGACTCTAACAAGTCGCTGAGGTTAAATCCAGATTGATTTGTAAAAAGAGTATATCTCACATTGATTCACCCCCCCTCTCAATGTAAGACCTAAAATGGTCCTCATCATCGTCCATAGGAACAATGGTAAAGTCTAGCTTACCGTGCCAATCGCCAATTTGGACAGTTACTCCTTCCGCTATGCCATGAATTGGCTTTGCCTCGGAATTGATTGCCTTGATAGTGCCAACTCCCTTTGTAAGTTTGAGGCCTAGACAATTGGCCTCTTTTACATCCATATACACAACTTTACTTTTAATGTCCGTATCGACATATAATAAGCCTTTCTCTTTAGGGATAGTTGGAGAGAAAAGCTTGAAGAGAGTATTCAAGTGTTGGATAGCTCATAAATTAGCTTGAGGCTCCTCTTTAGGCCTTTCCTTGTTGAGCTCTGCCACGATGACATTCATTGCCTTACAATTAGGGCAATCCCTAACCTAATGTGGTCCGTCATAAATGAAGCACGACTTTGGAGGTTTGCCGGCATCATGTTTACTCGAAGAATTCTTGGCTTGCCACTTGAGGATTTTTGGTGTCTACCCTCCTTTTGGCTTGCTTTTCTTTTTTGTTCGCTCTTCTCTCCCTCATTTTTGATAGAGTTAGGCTTTTTGTTCTTGGAATGGGTAAAGTAGTCGATGAGCGTTTCGGTGACAATAATGGCATCGTCCAAAGTTTGCACGTTACACCTATCTAGTTTTACTCTTGCCTAATCCTTTAAGCCATCTTAAAAGTGGAAGAGGAAGTCCTTATTGGGCAGATCATCGATCTCAAGCATGGGAGTAGTGAATTCCTTAATGTAGTCAGAAACACTACTTGTTTGCCTGAAGCGACGCAACTTCCTTTTAACTTTGCTATTCACATTGTGAGGGACAAAGTGTTTGCGTAATTCAACCTTGAATTGCTCCTAGGTGTTGATCACACACAGGCCTTTCTCCCATTTGGAATGCTTCCTTCTCCACCATAGTTGAGTGGCATCCCTCAAGAAGATCGAAGCATTGCTTATCCTAGCAATGTCATTAATAATTCCCATGGCCTTAAAGTATTATTCAAGGCTGAAAAGAAAGTTTTCCATAGCAGTGGCATTGTGAATGCCATTGTACATGGTAGGCTTGGGAACTTTTAGACTATGCATAGTGGTAGTACTACTTTTACCAGTGATACTTGTCGAAGGTGGATTGCTTCGACGAAGGAAACCCATCTCTCTATGAAGGTCATGAATCTCTCCTTCAATGAACTTCCATAGGTCGAACAACTCTTGGCTAAGGGAGTTTAGTTCTCTCTTAAAGGCGTAGATGAATTCTCTGATCATGGACTCGGCAGCCCTGGTGATTTCAGTATTCTCATAGATCAAATTATCAATTTGATCACTTAGTGCCCTTACTAAGGAGCTCACATCCGTGATACTCCTTTCTAAGACAATAACACGAGACTCTACAAGTTCTTTTGTTGGGGCCTTGGACTTCCCATATTTGGCTAGAACACACTGCTCTTCTCACCTATGAGCTTGAAGCTTGATCTGTTGGCCCTTAATGGTAGCAGTAACAATTCCTTCCTCGCTTGTTATACTTACAACTCAAGCAAAAACTAGGTTGTACCTAGGATTCAACTGTTGCTTTGATACCACTTGTAACGGAGTTAGACTTGGATCGTGCAAACCCGTGTGGCACTTAGACACCTTGTGAGAAAAGATAAACTAAGTAAGCCTTAAAGAGTTTGAGTGAATTGGCTTGGAGCAGAGAAAAGTCACAACTGAGAATCTATAAATTCTTCTTAGTCACCATTCACAATCATTTCAAAAGGTCCATTGCAGGAGTTCAACACAAAGCTTGCGCAACAATTACCAACAGATGGCTAGGCTTAACAACATTTCAATCTTTGTAGCTCTATTCTTAGTCAGCGAAATAATAATGATGATATCGCTGACCCCCACAACAGCCAAATCATGGCTAGGTACACCAACTCCCCTACCTAAAATGAGGCCTGGATATTTCAAGTTTCTCCAACAGTGCATTCAAAATAGTTTGAGACATCTGATTTTTCAACTAACTGATACGTTGTTTCTAGCTACAAAGTTTAATGCAAAATAGTTTTTAATGTGCAAAATTCATTATTTCAAAGAATCTGTGAGAAAATAATTTTTTAATTTAAATTAGAGATTACGAAGGTATGAATCAATCTTAAGCAAGGTCTTTCCAACTTGAAAAATATACCTAATTTTTTGCCACACAAACAAAATTTTTTTAGTTAGAGTATCTTGATCCAAATTGAAATTATTTTACCAATGAACCAATACAGTCTTAGAAGAGTATCAACGAGACAAATTAATTAATGATTTGAAAAGTGCATAAATGGATAATAATCTAAAAAAGTGCACCAACATGCCAAATTAATTCTTGATTAGAATAGTTATTAACGTGACAATGCAATCTTTAAAATACATCGACATGGCTAATGAATGACATGGAACTTTGTTGAATCCATCATGAGTTTGTCAACCTTGATCTTATGACTAAGGAAATCCACCTCTTGCTTCACAAAAGAACATTTGTCCTTCTTGACGTACAGCTCGTTTTCGTGGAGAGCTTGAAAGACTTGTTTAATTGTTGACCATTGACCCTAAATTTTAGGACTTAAATATAGTCGTTGATTGTAAGGCAACCATTAGGAATCAATGATGATTGTTGATTATCGTGTATCCTTAATCTTAAGGCTTTATAAATGCCTTTATGCTATTGTAAGAAAGGGGTATCCTACAAAATTTTGAGAGAGCCAACCAAAGGAGAGAGAATGGCAAACCTAAAAGCAAGGAGAGGTAACAAAGCAGCTAGCCAAGGAGAGTACAGCCACCAAAGAAAGAGGGCAAGGCAGTCAACCAAGGAAAGTGCAGTAGCCACCAAGGGAGAAGTAGCAAGGTGCAGCTAGCCAAAAAAGAAAGTAAGAGAGCAAGGTAGTCGTCCACCACACCAGCACATCCAGAAGGCTTTCTAGTAGGCTAGCAGCACGTCCCTGCACGTCCAGAAGGGTATACTAGCAGCAGTAGACATCCTTGCAGGTCTAAGAGGGTATACCAGCACCAACTGCACGTCCCTGCATGTCTAGGAGGGTATACTAGCAATAGCAGCAAGTCCCAACATGTCCATAAGACTTCCTAACAGCAGCAGCACGTCCAAGAGACTTGCCAAAAGCAGCAACATGTCTAGGAGACTTCCCTACACCAGCAGCAAGTTTAGGAGGCTTTCCAATAGCAACAACACGTCCAGGAAACTTCCCAACCGTAGCAGCACATCCAGGAGGCTTCCTTACACTAATAGCACGTCTAGGAGGATATGCCCGTACCAGCAAACACCACCAAGGTAGCAGCCGCACCAGCAAACCAACAAAGTAGCCAAGGAAGACAAACAAGAAGGTGGCAGAAGGTTCCTGCACTAGCAATCAACCTGTAGACAGCAGCAGCAACACGAGAAAACAACTGCAGTGCGTGCGGATAGTAGTAGCAAATTGAGAAGATAGCTACAACGTGCAAAGAGAGCAGCAACAGTACGAGAAGACAACTGTAGCATGTAGGGATAGCAGCAGCGGCACAAGAAAATAGCTGCAGCGTGCAGGGATAGCAGTAGCAGTGCGAGAAGATAGCCGTAGTGCCAAAAAGAGCAGTAGCGGTGCGAGATGACATCTGTAGCGAATGGGGATAGCAGCAACAACATAAGAAAATAGTTGCAGCGTGCGGGGATAGCAACAGCGGCACGAGTAAACTGCAGCAACACGTTTGGATAGTAGGAACAGTGCATATGGACAGCAGCCACAGCGCGTGCAAACAGTAGCAACACATGCGGATAGAAGCAATAGTGCACGTGGATAGCCGGAACAGCGTGTGTGGTAAGCAGTTGCAATGTGTGCAGATAGCAGGAGCAACGCGTGCGGAGTGCATGCAGAAAGTTGTAGCAGCGCAAATGGACAACAGGACCAGCGTGCATGGATAACTATAGCAGTGTGTATGGATAGTAGTAGCAGCGTATGCGGTCAGCATTAGCAGCGTACACAGACAACAAAAGCAGCGTACACGAACAACAGCGGTAGTGCGTGCGAACAGTATTAGTAGCTTATGCAGATAGCAACGGCAACGCGTACAAACAGCATTAGCATCGCGTACAGCACCGATAGCGAAGGAAGGAGAAGATCCATATTCTGCTCTAGCAGTCTGTACACACTGAGTGATCATTCTCCAAGAAAGGTTTCACTATAAACTCTTAATAAACTGCCTAAATACGGGTGAGATACCCTTGAAGTGATCGGGAGATCATTTTAAGTGGTTAAGGAGTGATCCTTAATCTCAAGACTTTATAAATACTCCTATGTTCTTGCAAGAAGGGGGTGTGCTACAGAATTTTGAGAGAGCCAGCCAAAGGAGAGAGAACGGCAAACCTAAAAGTAAGGAAAGGGAGCAAGGCAGCCGGCCAAGGAGAGTACAGCAACCACCAAAGAAAGAGGGCAAGGCAATTGGCCAAGGAAAGTGCAATAGCCACTAAAGGAGAAGTAAGAAGGTGCAGCAGGCCAAAAAGGAAAGAAAGAGAGCAAGGTAGCGGGCCACCACACCAGCACATCCAGAAGGCTTTCCAGCTGGCCAGCTGCACGGGCAGAAAGGTATACCAGCAGTAGCAGATGTCCCTGTAAATCTAAGAGGACACCAACCGCACATCCCTGCACATCCAAGAGGGTATAGCAGCAATAGCAGCAAGTCCCAGCACGTCCATTAGACTTCCCAACAACAGTAGCACGTCCAAGAGACTTGCCAAAAGCAGCAACATGTCCAGGAGACTTCCCTACACCAGCAGCACGTTCAGGAGGCTTCCCAACAGCAACAACACTTCCAGCAGACTTCCCAGTAGCAATAGCACATCCAGGAGGCTTCCCAATAGTAATAACACGTTCCAGAGACTTCCCAGTAGCAACAACATGTCTAGGAGACTTCCCAACAGTAGCAGCACATCCAGGGGGCTTCCTCACACCAACAGCACGTCTAAGAGGATATACCCACACTAGCAAACACCACCAAGGCAGCAGTCGCACCAACAAACCAACAAAGCAGCTAAGAAAGACAAATAAGAAGGAGGTAGAAGCAGCATATGAGTCCAGCAAGAGGTAGAGCAGCAGCACAAAGGTCCTGTACTAGCAACTAACCTGCAGTAGTAGGTGGTGCACCTGCAGACAACAGCAGCAACATGAGAAAACAGCTGCAGTGTGCGTGGATAGCAGTAGCAGATTAAAAAATAGTTACAGTGTGTAGAAAGAGCAGCAGTGGTACAAGAAGACAACTATAGCGTGCAAAGAGAGCAGCAGCGGTACGAGAAGACAATTGTAGCGTGCAGGGATGGCAGTAGTGGCGCAAGAAGACAGTTGCAGCGTGTGGGGATAGCAGCAGCGGTACAAGAAGACAGCTGCAGTGCCAAAGAGAGTAGCAACGGTGTGAGATGACAGCTGCAGCAAATGGGGATAGCAACAGCAGCGCGAGAAAATAGTTGTAGCGTATGGGAATAGCAACAGCGGCACAAGTAAACTGCAGTAACGCATTCAAATAGCAGGAACAATGCATGTGGACAGTAGCCACAATGCGTGCAAACAGCAACAACACGTGCGGATAGAAGCAATAGTGCATGTGGACAGCCGGAACAGCGTGTGCGATAAGCAATAGCAGCGCGTGCGAGGTACATGCAGACAGTAGTAACAGCGCAAATGGACAATAGGAGTAACGTGCACGGACAGCTACAGCAGCGTGCATGGACAATAGCAGTAGCGTATACGGACAACATTAACAATGCACACAAACAGCAAGAGCAGCATACACGAATAGCAGCAGTAATGTGCGCGAATAGCATTAGCAGCGTATGCTGACAACAACAGCAATTCGTACGAACAGCATTAGCATCGCGTACAGCATCGGCAGCGAAGGAAGGAGAATATCCATATTTTGTCTAGCAATCTGTACACATTAAGTGATCATTCTCCAAGAAAGATTTTACTATAAACTCTTAATAAACTGCCTAAATAAGGGTGGGATACCCTTGGAGTGATCAGGAGATCATTTTAAGTGGTTAAGGAGTGATCCTTCCACAACCAAATTGTATCCCTTGATAACAAGAGTGGATTGTGTGATTTAGGAGTGATCCTATCACACCTTGGAGAGAGCTCACACATTATGGGTGAATCACGGAAAAATTATCGTGTGTGCTTGGGTGCTTATGCATTAATTTATATTCGTATAGTCACGCTCACATAAAAAAGAAAAATAAAAATTTGGATCATCGACTCTAACAAGTCGCAGAGGTTAAATCCAGATTGATTTGTAAAAAGATTATATCTCACTACTGCTGTTCATAGGAACGATCCTCATCATCATTCATAGGAACAGTGGTAAAATCTAGCTTACCATGCCAATCACCAATTTGGATAGCTACTCCTTCTGTTATGCTATGAATTGGCTTTGCCTTGAATTGACTGCCTTGATAGTGCCAACTCCCTTTGTAAGTATAAGGCCTAGACGTTTGGCCTCTTACATCCATGAAGTTGTGTGTGGCTCTCGTGTCTAGCATAGCACACATAACTTTACTTTCAATGTCTGTATCGGCATATAATAAGCCTTTCTCCTTAAGGATAGTTGGAGAGAGTACCCAAATATTGGATAACTTCTAAATCAGCTTAAGGCTCCTCTTTAGGCCTCTTCTTGTTGAGCTCTTCCACGATGGCATTCATTGCCTCGCAATTAGAGCAATCCTTAACCTAAAGTGGTCCATCACAAATGAAGCATGACTTTGGAGGTCCGCCAACATCACGCTTGCCCGAAGAATTCTTGGCTTGCCACTTAAGGATTTTTGGTATCCACCCTCATTGTGGCTTACTTCTCTTTTTTATTCGCTCTTCTCTCTCCCAATTTTGTTAGAGTTAGGCTTTTTGCTCTTGAAGTGGGTAAAGTAGTCGATGAGCGTTTTAGTGATAGCAATGGCATTGTCCAAAATCTACACGTTACGCCTATCTAGTTTTACTCTTGCCCAATCCTTTAAGCCATCTTAAAAGTGAAAGAGGAAGTCTTTATCGGACAGATCATCAATCTCAAGCATGAGAGTAATGAATTCCTTAATATAGTCAGAAACACTACCTGTTTGCCTAAGGCGATGCATCTTCCCTCTAACATTGCTATCCGCATTGTGAGGGATGAAGTGTTTGCGCAATTCAACCTTCAATTACTCCAAGGTGTTGATCACATAGGTTTTTCTCCCATTTGGAATGCTTCCCTCTCTACCATAGTTGAGCGGCATCCCTGAAGAAGATCAAAGCATTGCTTATCCTAGCAATGTCATCAATAATTCTCATGGCCTCAAAGTATTGTTCAAGGCTAAAAAGAAAGTTTTCCACCACAGTGGCATTGCGAATGCCATTGTACATGGCAAGCTTGGTAACTTTTAGACCATGCACAGTAGTAGTATTACTCTTACCAACAGTACTTGTCGAAGGTGGATTGCTTTGACAAAGCGAACCCATCTCTTTACGAAAGCCGTGAATCTCTCCTTCAACTAACTTCCACAGGTCAAACAGCTCTTGGCTAAGGGAGTTCAATTCTCCCTTAAAGGCGTAGCTGAATTCTTTGATCATAGACTTGGCAGCCTTGGTGATCTCAGTATTCTTATAGATCAAATTATCAATTTGATCGCATAGTTCCCCCACTAAGGAGCTCATATCCGTGATGCTCCTTTCTAGGACAGCAACACGAGACACTACAAATTCTTTTGTTAGGGCCATGGATTTCCTACATTTGGGTGGAACACGCTACTTTTATCGCCCACAAGCTTAAAGCTTGATCTGTTGCCCCTAAATCACAGCATTAACAATTCCTTCCTCACTTGCTATACTCACAACTTAAGCAAGAACCAAGTTATACCTATGATTTAATCGTTGCTCTGATACCACCTATCATAAAGTTAGACTTGAATCGTATTAACCTGCGTGGCACTTAGACACCTTGTGAGAAAAGATGAACTATGTAAGCCTTAGAGAGTTTGAGTGAATTGGCATGAAGCCGAGAAAGGCTAGAAAACTGAAGGCACCAGAGAACTTTGCAAAGGAAGGAACTTTTAGTTTAATGGTGTGTCTTACAAATGAGAGGAGTGGGGTATTTAAAATGGTTCCACCTCCTCAATGTGTGGCTACAATTGCTTGTTCCAAATTTCTATGAAATCCTCTAGATCAAGACTATTTTAGAATAGTTTAGATATTTATAAGGGACAATTCTAGAGACTTGATGCATAAGCATGTGTCCAGAATGTCTGGCCAAGTCTTTGGGCAGCAATCGGGTTAGGCCTCCAACGGCCTAGTTTGATAATGCTTTTGGGAAGGGCCATGACATAGTAAAGCGGCCAAATTATAGGAATTGAGTTAACCATTGTTTCCTTTGTCCCAACAGCTAGTATCGTCAGATACAAACATTTATGTCAAAATATTTAATTGGAAAACTGCAACATTAACCAACCAATATTTTATTTTAACTTTGGAAATAATTACTATTATTTGGATTCATCATACTATTAAAAGTTATTTCCCCAAACACACCCTTCTACAACGACACAACCATTAAAGCATGTAAAACTAAACTGACTTACAAAAAACCCCAACATTTAAGAAAGAAAAATGAATGTTACTACATTATGCATTTATTAGGCCACAATTGAGAATCTATAAATTCTTCTTAGTCACCATTCACAATCATTTCAAGAGGTCCATTGCAAGAGTTCAACATAAAGCTTGCGCAATAATTAATAACCGATGGCTAGGCTCAACAACATTTCAATCTTTGCAGCTCTGTTCTTAGTCAGCGAAATGATAATGATGACATCGCTGACCCCCGCAACAGCCAAATCGTGGCTGGGTACACCAGCTCCCCTACCTGAACCGAGGCCCGGATATTTCAAGTTTCTCCAACAGTGCATTCAAAAGACTCCCACAACATGTGCGAAGCAGATCTTCGCTGCAATATTTATAACTGGGTCTGTCAGTGATAAATGTTGTCTTGATCTTGTACTGATTGGGAATACCTGTCATGGTGAAATAGTTAACTACATTGCTCATGGACCAGATTTCAAAACAAGTTTGTCAGAGTATTTGATGAAAAGTAGGCAGGTGTACAGCAGCTGTGCTTCTGTAGTGGATCCTCCATATAGTGCCTAATAAACTCTACGTGGACATTATATGTAATAAGAATCAATAATGGAATAAAAGCAAACAAATTTTTGTGTGCTTAATCATTTTTCTTATTTTTATTTTGGACACACATTTTTGCTAAGAAACGTAAATTGTTCAACGAGAACATATTTCATATATATATTAAAAAAAAAAACTAAGCAAGAAGTGTTTGAATGTTAGTTGGATAAGAATGAAATTGTGCATATTATCGATCAAGCCCGCTAATCAACATTTTGGTGTTGTTGCATAGTTTGGTTGAATCCTTAATCTGGTTCTTAGTGTTAATAACCACTTCATGAAGAAAAGGGTAAGTCTTGGTAAACCTAATTATTGAAAACATTATTTTTTTTGTTTTTATTTGAAAAAAATTATGGCAATTTTTTTTCCAGTTTGATAGATCCAATTTTTCAACTAACTAATACGTTGTTTCCAACTTCAAAGCCTAATGCAAAATAGTTTTTAGTGTCCAAAATTCATTATTTCAAAGACTTTATGAGAAAATAATTTTTTAGTTTAAATTAGAGATTACGAAGGTATGAATCAATCTAAAGCATGGTCTTTCTAACTTGAAAAATGTACCTAATTTTTTGCCACACAAACAAAATTTTTATGGTTAGAGTATCCTGATCCAAATTGAAATTATTTTACCAACGAACTAATACAGTCTTAGAAGAGTATCAACAAGATAAATTGATTAATGATTTGAAAAGTGCATTAATGGATAACAATCTAAAAAAGTGCACCAACATGCCAAATTAATTCTTGATTTGAATAGTCATTAATGTGACAATGCAATCCTTAAAGTACATCGACATGGCAAATGAACGACGTGGACCTTTGTTGAATCCATCATGAGTTTATCATCCTTGATCTTGTGACTAAGGAAATCCACCTCTTGCTTCACAAAAGAAAACTTCTCCTTCTTTACGTACAGCTCATTTTTGCAAAGAACTTGAATGACTTGTTTAAGGTGATCTTCATACTCCTTGAGAGTATTGCTATAGACCATTATGTCATCCAAGTAAACCACCAAAAATTTGTCAAGGAAAGGATGCAGTACCTTATTCATCAATGTGCAAAAGGTAGTAGGGGCATTAGTGAAACCAAAGGGTATAACTAGGAACTCAAAAACTCCATAACGCGTTAAACAAGCAATCTTTGGTTCATTACCAGGTGCTATGCAAACTTAATAGTACTTCGACCTTAGGTCCAACTTGATGGTTACCTTGTTCAAGGCTCGGTAATCAATGCACATTCACAGCAATTCATCATTTTTCTTTTAAAATAGGATTGAAGCACCGTAAGGGGCTTTTAAGAATTAAATGTAGCCTGAGTCAAGCAAATCTTGTAGCCTAAATTAAATGTAGCCTGAGTCAAGCAAATCTTGAAATTACACCATTCGAGAGGTGTCATTCAATAAGGGGCCATGACAGAGGGCTTGACACTGGGTTCTAACTTGATGTGATAATCTATATCTCGCCTAGGAGGAAGTTTCTTGGGCAACCTCGAAGGCATCACTTCCTTAAACTTACCAAGGATAGCTTGAATGGGTTATGGTAGCAAAGGAGTAGGCTTTGCTATGTCTTCCTCATCCCTTTGTTCCCTTATCGTGGCAACATAACTTGGATCCACCTTGGACCCCATTTGAATTGCAAGGCAGAAATCATTAATGTTCTAGACTTCTCTATGCTTTTCAAAGGAATCACTCGAATCTTATGATTATCAAGAATGACAAGAGAATTTGGTTCAGGAATAGGAAAAGCTAAAGCTTTACAGAAGAAAGTTAGACCCAAAACCATTTTAAAATCATTTGTTGAGCTCATCTTTGATAACTAACATTAGATTTGTTGTCAACACCATCTTACACAGTTATATGTGTTGATTTGAGGTTATGAATGCCATTGAGATGCAGAGAGGTCATTCGAAAAAATTGGTGATGACAAGTCAACTCTAATGTTGAAGAGTCAATGTTGACCGTGACCCTAAATTTTAGGGATCAAGATTGACCATTGACCTTAAATTTTAGGACTTAAATCTAGTCGTTGATTATAGGACAACCTTTAGGAATCAACAATGACCATTGATAATCATGTAGCCCTAATCTCAAGGCTCTATAAATACCCCTATGTTTTTGCAAGAAGGGGGTATGTTGCAGAATTTTGAGAGAGTCGGCCAAAGGAAAGAGAACGGCAAACCTAAAGGCAAGGAGAGGCAGCAAGGTAGTCGGCCAAGAAGAGTGCATCAGCCACCAAAGAAAAAAGGCAGGGCAGCTGGCCATGGAAAGTGTAGTAGCCACCAAGGGAGAAGCAATCAGGTGCAATCGACCAAGGAGGAAAGAAAAAGAGCAAGGTAGCCGACCACCCACACCAGCAAACCCTCACCAAGATAGCCATCGTACTAATAAACCCTCACAAAGGTGACAACAGCATCTGATCACCACACCAACACACCTAAGAGGCTTTCTAGTAGACCGGCAACACATCCCTGCATGTCCAGGAGGGTATACCAGCAGCAGCAGACGTCCTTGCAAATCCAAGAGGGTATACTAGCACCAGCAGTACATCCTTGCACGTCCAAAAGGGTATACCAACAGTAGCAGCACGTCTAGGAGCAATGTGCAAGGATAACAGCAACAGTGCGAGAAGAAAGCTACAACGCGTGGAAAGAGTAGCAATGGTGTAAGAAGACAGCTACAATGTGCGGGGATAGTAGCAACAATGCGAGAAGACAACTATATCGCTCATGGATAGCAGCAATGACGCGAGCAGACAATAGCAGTGTGGGTAGATAGCAGCAGCGACGAAAGTAGACAGTAGCAGCATGCTCAAATAGTAGGAACAACGCGTGTGGATAGCAATTGCAATGCGTGCAAACAGAAGCAACAATGCACGTGGACAGCAGGAGTAGCATATGCGAACAGCTGGAACAGCGTGTGCGATAAACAGTTGTTGTATGTGGGGACAACAAGAGCAACATGTGCAGAGTGTGTGCTGATAGTAGTAGCAGCATAATTGGATAGCAGCAACTGCGCGTGTAGAGTGCATGTAGATAGTAGCATCGATGCGTATGGACAGCATTAGCAGCGTGAACGGACAACAGCAGCAGCACGTTCAAACATCATTAGCAATGCGTACAGAGAGCAACAGCACCACACGCGAACAACAGTGGCACATGCGAACAGCATTAATAGCGCGTGCAAACAGCAACGGCAATGTCTACAAACAGCATTAGTATCGCGTGCAGCACTGGCAGCAAGTGAGACAACACCGGCAACAAAGGAAGGAGAAGATCCATATTCTACTCTAGAAGTCTGTACACATTGAGTGATCATTCTTTAAGAAAGGTTTCACTATAAACTCTTGATAAACTGGCTAAATAAGTGTTGGATACCCTTGGAGTGATTAGGATATTAACTCCTTGATTGGGAGATCATTGTAAGTGGTTAAGGAGTAATTCTTCCACAAGTAGTTAAGGAGTAATCCTTCTACAACCAAATTGTATCCCTTGATAACAAGAGTAGATTATGTGATTTAGGAGTGATCCTATCACATCGTGGATGTAACTCACACATTGTAGGTGAACTATGTAAAAATTGTCGTGTGTGCTTGGGTACTTGCACATTAATTTATATTCGTACAATCGTGCTCACATAAAAAAGAAAAATAAAAAATTGGATCATCGACTCTAATAAGTCGTAGAGGTTAAATCTAGATTGACTTGTAAAAAGAGTATATCTCACATTGATTCACCCACCCTTTCAATGTAAGACTTAGAACGGTCCTCATCAAGTGATATCAGAGCCAGTTCCTCTATTGATCCAATTTTTCTACTTTGAAGTGAAGTTGTGCATTGCTATGTAAGTTTTTATCTCTATTGTTGCTTGAGATCATGAATAGCATGAACAGTGTTAACAGTAAAGGCATCCTTACATTTAATGAATAGAATTATCAGTTATGGAATAATAGAATGCTCCCATATTTGATGTCCTTTGGTCTTGATGTGTTTAAGTTTGCTATTAGTGGCTTTATCCCTGTTGTTGAAGGTGATCCTATGATGTCAGCTGATAAGAAGAACTTAAAGCGTGATGAAAAGGCAAGAAATGTCTTATATGCCTCTATGTCTAATAAAAAATTCAACAAGGTGATGGGGTGCAATACAGCTAAGCAAATTAGGACAAATTGAAGAATATCTATAAAGGAGACAAGGTTGTGAAGGAAGCCAAGTTACAAATCTGAAGGAGTAGATTCGAAGATATAAAGATGCAAAATGATGAGACTGTGGATGCGTTCTTTATAAAAGTCGACAAAATTATGTGCTCCATCAGAGGCTATGGAGAAGAGATACATGATGCTACTGTGGTAAGGAAAATACTTAGAACCTTGCCAGAAGCTTACAATTCCAAAGTCTCTTCTATAGAAGATAGAGATCTGGATAGGCTACTCTTAGATGACCTGCACAGCATATTAGTGGCTTATGAAATGAGAATAGCCCCAATGAAGAAAGAAAAAAAGTTTAAGGTGGAGAAGGAGCTGACTTTCAAGGCAATGAGGAAATTAAAAATTAAAGACCAAGAAAAAGAATTCAACAGCAGCTTTGAAAAAGAGGATAGTGATACTAAGCTAGATGAAGTCATGACATATATCACCAGGAACTTAAGGAAAGGAAAAGGGAAGTACAAGGGAAAATTACCCTCAAAACGTTTTAGCTGTGGAGCAATTGGGCACTTTTAATGGACTACCCAAAGAGAAAAGAAGCAAATAGTGAGGATGATGATGAGTTAGTCCTAAAGAGGAAGACAAAGCAATCTAGTTACTCCAAAGTTGGAAATTCAAGTGCCAAAGGGAAAAAGAAGTTCTTTATATCCAAAAGAAGAAATTTCCTAAGCAAGTTGGAGGAAGAAGATTCTGAAGAAGAAAGTGCTGATGATTCCAATGATGAGGTTGCAAAGGATTTGCTAGTTGCTTAAGTAAATAATGATCAAGACTCTTCAAGTGATAAGGAATCAATAGAAGAGGATAAGAATAAGTTAATACAACAACTTGAGAATGAATTGAGAGCTTGTTTGCACAAAAACAACAAGTTGGAAAAAGAGGTAAAACATCTCAAGTAGCTGTATGAAAATTTTACTATAGATGATTCTAATCTCCAGGTGAAAGAAAAGGACTTAAAAGCAAAAAAGGAGGAGTGCTTAAAGATAATTGAGGAGCTGATTGTACTTTAGGCAGAGCAAGGCAAGATACACAAAGATCTTGGCACTAAGGTGATTGTATAAAAGCAAGAGGTGCTGATTTTGCAAGCCCAACTCCACAAGGTCGAGTCTAAGCTAAAAAGGCATGAAGAAAGCTTTATGCATGCCATAGAAGTGAAAAAAAAGTCATCATCAGCAAATGCCATCAAGGAGGATGCTATTAGAAAGTTGAAAGAGTGTCTAAGCAATCAAAAACCTCATTCCATGGGAAAGAAAGGACTTGGTTACATTGAAAAATCAAGTGAGAAGGTAAAAGAAAAGAAAAAAATTGTGTTTGTGCTTGAAAGCAAGCATAATGACGTGATGAAAAAGAGAGACCAACCCAAGTTAAAATGGATTAGGAAAGATGTGGTGGAGACTCCCATCCAAAGGAGACAAGTTGTCAAAGATGGAGAGAAAGTTGTCACACCAGTTGCTAAAGAAAGAAGACATGAACTTGGTAAAATAAGTAAATCCAGGTTTGAAGGTTTTTGCTAAAGCTATTGGCAAATATGGGTACAAGGCTAATACATGTTGAAATAGTTGACCTATAATGAAGAGGAGTGTAAGGCAAAAGTCTAAGGGGAGACTCTATCAAGATATGAGATAATCTTAGGTGGAAAGAAGTCATATTCCATTGAGAAACAGGTTTCATTTACTGGGAGAGTTTTATGGAAGATGTGAAAGGGTTAGACATACTGCTGAGGACTACTTAACATTGTTGCCCGATCAAAGAATGCAAAGGAGAATAAGCCAACCATTGTTGCTTGGTCAAGAAATGCAAAGGAGAATGCCTACACATGCTCCTACATTCGGCCAAAGAAGAAGAAGAGGAAAAGAAATGTCTATAGTTATGGAAGTAGCCTTAAAAGCTTCCAAGAAAGAAAAGTCATGGATCCTGAATAGTGTTTGCTCTTCACATATGATAAAAGACTCCAATATGTTGAAGGAAGTAGTAAAATATGATGGAGGATTTGTCAAATTTGGCAATGACGATGCTTTAAAGATGTATTAAAGAAAAGCTGAAATTAAAGAAAGTGCTTTATGTTGAAGGCCTAAAACACAATCTCATCAGTGTTAGCCAGCATTATGATAATGGACATGAAATGTTTTTCAACAAGAGTGGTTGCACAATAAAGGAACTAAAAGATGGTGCTATCCTTACTAAAGGTAGAAGAACAAATGAAAACTTATACCAAGTTTTCAAAAATAAGAACACATGCTACATGAGGACCAAAGATGAGAATTTGTTATGGCATAAGAAACTAGGACATCTTGAACAAAAGAAGCTGAACTTAAGTATTCAACAATTCCCTAGAGGCTGAGGTATCCTTTAACCCCTCTCCCTTTCTCTCTTCTATTATTCTTTGAACTTATTGTCAAAAGGGGAGATATTTTGCATAAATCCAAAAAGAGTATATATTGATAAAAAGGGGGAATAGCTTGATGAATAAAGGGGGAGAGGTAGAAAAGGGAAGTTAAACCAAGTTAAAAGAGATGCATGTTTTAGGGGGAGCTATGAATGACAATGCAGGGGAAGCAATAAATATCGACAATTGTTATATGTGTATTGTTGAATTTAATGTGTTGCCAACAAATCCAAAGGGGGAGATTATTAAGCCCATCTTTAATGGCTAATGTTGGATTTGTTGTCAACACCATCTCACACAATTATATGTGTTGATTTAAGGAGAGGTAGCAAAACAGCTTGCCAAGGAGAGTACAGTAGCCACCAATGAAAGAGGGCAAGGCAGCCGGCCAAGGAAAGTGCAGCAACCATCAAGGGAGAAGCAGCAAGGTGTAACCGGTCAAGGGGGAAAGAAAGAGAGCAAGGTAGCCAGCCACCCATATTAGCAAACCCTCACCAAGACAGCCATCGCACTAACAAGCCCTTACAAAGGTGACAGCAGCATCTGATCACCACACCAGCACATCTAGGAGGCTTTCCAACAGACCAGTAGCACGTCCCTACACGTCTAGAAGGGTATACCAACAACTACAAATGTCCCTACAGGTCTAAGAGGGTATACCAATACCAGCAACACAAAGGTCCTACATTAGCAACCAATATGTAGCAGTAGGTGGTGCACCTACAGAAAATAACAACAATATGAGAAAACAGCTGTAGTGCATGCAGATAGCAGTAACGGCTTGAGAAGACAGCTATAGCGTGCAGAGAGAGCAATAACAATGCGAAAAGACAACTGCAGCGTATGGGGATAGCAACAGCGGCACGAAAAGACAGCTGCAGTGCTGAAGAGAGCAGCAACAGTACGAGATAACAGCTGCAGCGCACGGGGATAGTGGCAGTAGCGCGAGAAAATAGCTACAGCGTGCGGGGATAGTAACAGCGGCACGAGTAGACAATAACAGTGCGCTCAGACAGTAGGAATAGCGCATATGGACAATAGCTGTAGTGCATGAGAACAACAGTAACGTATGCTAATAAAAGCAACAGTGCGAGTGGATAGCAGGAGCAGTATTCACAGACAGCCGAAACAACATGTGCGGTAGCAGCTGCAATGTGTGCAGACAGCAGGAGCAGCGCGTGCAGTGTGCGTGCAGATAGTAGTAGTAGTGCAAATGGATAGCAGCATTTGCCTGTACAGACAGCAACGGCAATGTGTACGAACAGTATTAGCATCGCGTGCAATACCAGCAGCGAAGGAAGGAGAAGATCCATATTCTGCTCTATCAGTTTATACACATTGAGTAATCGTTCTCCAAGAAAGGTTTCACTATAAACTCTTAATAAACTGCCTTAATAAGGGTGGGATAGCCTTGGAGTGATCGGGAGATCATTGTAAGTGGTTAAAGAGTGATCCTTCCACAAGTGGTTAAGAAGTGATCCCTTCCACAACCAAATTGTATCCCTTGATAACAAGAATTGATTGTGTGATTTAGGAGTGATCCTATCATATCGTGGACATAGCTCACACATTGTAGGTGAACCACATAAAAATTATCATGTGTGTTTAGGTGCTTGCGCATTAATTTATATTCGTACAGTCACGCTCACATAAAAAAGAAAAATAAAAACTGGATCGAATCTAAGAAGTCGCAGAGGTTAAATCTAGATTGATTTGTAAAAAGAGTATATCTCACACTAATTCACCCCCCTCTCAATATGAGACCTAAAACAGTCCTCATCATCGTCCATAGGAACAATGGTAAAGTCTAACTTACTGTGCCAATTGCCAATTTGGACAGCTACTCCTTCCGCTATGCCATGAATTGGCTTTGCCTCGGAATTGACTGCCTTGATAGTGCCAACTCCCTTTGTAAGTATGAGGCTTAAACGTTTGGCCTCTTGTACATCCATGAAGTTATGTGTGGCTCTCGTGTCTAGCATAGCACACACAACTTTACTTTCAATGTCTATATCGACATATAATAAGTCTTTCTCCTTTGGGATAGTTGGAAAGAAAAGCTTGGAGAGAGTACCCAAGTGTTAGATAGCTCCTAAATTAGCTTGACGCTCCTCTTTAGGCCTCTTCTTATTGAGCTTTGCCACAATGGCATTCATTGCCTTGCGATTAGGGCAATCCCTAACCCAATATGGCCGGTCACAAATGAAGCATGACTTTAGAGGTCTGTCGATATCACGCTTGCCTGAAGAATTCTTGGCTTACCACTTGAGGATCTTTGGTGTCCACCTTCTTGTGGCTTGCTTCTCTTTTTTGTCTACTCTTCTCTCCCCCACTTTTGTTAGAGTTAAGCTTTTTGCTCTTGGAGTGGGTAAAGTAGTCAATGAGCATTTCAACGACAACAATGGCATCGTCCAAAGTCTGCACATTACACCTATCTAGTTTTACTCTTGCCCAATCCTTTAAGTCATTTTGAAAGTGGAAGAGGAAGTCCTTATCGAATAGATCATCGATCTCAAGTACGAGAGTAATGAATTCCTTAATATAGTTAGAAACACTACCTGTTTACCTAAGGCGATGCAGCTTCCCTCTAACTTTGTTATCCATATTGTGAGGGATGAAGTGTTTGCAAAATTCAACTTTAAATTACTCCTAGGTATTGATCACACATAGGCCTTTCTCCCATTCAGAATACTTCCTTCTCCACCATAGTTGAGCGGTATCCCTGAAGAAGATCGAGGCATTGTTCAAGGCTGAACAAAAAGTTTTCCACAACAATGGCATTGCGAATGCCATTATACATAGTAGGCTTAGGAACTTTCAAACCATGCATAGCAGTAATACTACTCATATTAGCAGTACTTTTTGAAGGTGGACTACTTTGATGAAGCGAACCCATCTCTTTGCGAAGGTTGTGAATCTCTCTTTCAATGAACTTTCATAGGTTAGACAGCTCTTGGCTAAGGGAGTTTAGTTCTCCCTTAAAGGTGTAGCTGAATTCTTCAATTATGGACTTGGCAGCCCTGGTGATTTTGGCATTCTCATAGATCAAATTATCAATTTGATCGCTCAGTTCCCCCACTAAGGAGCTCACATCCATGATGCTCCTTTTTAGGACAGCAACACGAGACTCTATAGGTTCTTTTGTTAGGGCCTTGGACTTCCCACATTTAGTTGGAACACGCTGCTCTTCTCGCCCATGAGCTTGAAGCTTGATCTATTGCCCCTCAATGGCAACAGTAACAATTCCTTCCTCGCTTGCCATACTCAAAACTTAAGCAAGAACCAGGTTGTACCTAGGATTCAACCATTGCTCTGATACCACCTGTCATGAAGTTAAACTTAGATCGTGCTAACCCGCGTGGCACTTAAACACCTTGTGAGAAAAGATGAACTAAGTAAGCCTTAAAGAGTTTGAGTGAATTGGATTAGAGCCAAGAAAGCCTAGAAAACTGAAGGCATAAAAGAGCTTTGCAAAGGAGAGAACTTTCAATTCAATGGTGTGTCTTACAAATAAGAGGAGTGGGGTATTTATAGTGGTTCCACCTCCTCAATGTGTGGTTACAATTGCTTGTTCTAAATTTCTATGAAACCCTCTAAATTAAGACTATTCTAGAATAGTTTAGATATTTATAAGGGAGAATTCTAGAGACTTAATACACAAGCATGCATTTAGAATGTCTAGCCAAGTCTTTGCGCAGTAATCAGGTTAGGCCTCCAACGGGCCTAGTTTGATAATGCTTTTAGGACGGGCCATGATATAGTAAAATGGATAAATTGTAGGAATTGAGTCAACCTTTGTTTCCTTTGTCCTAACAGTTGGTATCGTCGAATACCAACATTTAAGTCAAAAGATTTAATTGGAAAACTACAACATTAACCAACCAATATTTTATTTTAACTTTGGAAATAATTACTATTATTTGGATTCATCATACCATTGAAAGTTATTTCGCCAACACACCCTTCTACAACGACACAACCATTAAAGCATGCAAAACTAAACTGACTTACAAAAAAACCCCAACATTTAAGAAAGAAAAATGAACGTTACTACATTATGCATTTATTAGGCCACAACTGAGAATCTATAAATTCTTCTTAGTCACCATTCATAATCATTTCAAGAGGTCTATTGCAGGAGTTCAACACAAAGCTTGTGCAACAATTATTAACAGATGGCTAGGCTCAACAACATTTCAATATTTACAGCTCTGTTATTAGTCAGCGAAATAATAATGATGATATCGCTAACCCCCGCAACAGCCAAATCGTGGCTGGGTACACCAGCTCCCCTACCTGAACCGAGGCCCGAATATTTCAAGTTTCTCCAACAGTGCATTCAGAAGACTCCCACAACATGTGCGAAGCAAATCTTTGCTGCAATATTTATAACTGGGACTGTCAGTGATAAATGTTGTCTTGATCTTGTACTAATTGGGAATACCTGTCATGGTGAAATAGTCAACTACATTGCTCATGGACCAGATTTTAAAGCAAGTTTGTCCAAGTATTTGACGAAAAGTAGGCAGGTGTACAGCAACTGTGCTTTTGTAGTGGATCCTCCGTACAATGCCTTAGAATCAATAATGGAATAAAAGCAAACAAATTTTCGTACGCTTAATCATTTTTTTTTTATTTTGGACACACTCTTTTTCTTAAAAACGTAAATTGATCAATGAGAACATATTTCATATATATATTTATAAAAAAAACCTAGGCAAGAAGTGTTTGAATGTTAGTTGAATAAGAATGAAGTTGTGCACATTGTCGATCAAGCCCGCTGATCAACACTTTAGTGATGTTGCATAGTTTTGCTGAATCCTTAATTGGTTTTTAGTGTTAATAACCACTTCATGAAGAAAAGAGTAAGTCTTGATAAACCTAATTATTGAAAACATTATTATTTTTATTTATTTAAAAAAAAATTATGGCAAATTTTTTTCTAGTTTGAGACATCTGATTTTTCAACTAATACCATTGTTTCTAGCTACAAAGTCTAATGCAAAATAGTTTTTAGTATGCAAAATTCATTATTTCAAAGACCATATGAGAAAATAATTTTTTAATTTAAATTAGAGATTACGAAGGTATGAATCAATCTAAAACATGGTCTTTCTAACTTGAAAAATATACCTATTTTTTGCCACACAAACAAAATTTTTTTAGTTAGAATATCTTGATCCAAATTGAAATTATTTTACCAACAAACGAATACAATTTCAAAAGAGTATCAACGAGACAAATTAATTAATGATTTGAAAAGTGCATCAATGGATAATGATCTAAAAAAGTGCACCAACATGCCAAATTAATTCTTGATTTGAAAAGTCAATAACGTGACAATGCAATCTCTAAAGTATATCGACATGGCAAATGAATTCTTGATTTAAAAATACATCAATGGAGAACCAAATCTTGATATAAAAATTACACCAACGAACATGCAAATTTCACTTGAAAGATGTATATGCGTTTTTGTTTTTGAATTTCAATAAGTAATTAATATTTATCTATGGTGGTCCTTTTTAAGTATTAGTCACTTGTAGATTATGAATAGTTCCATTTACATTAGCAAAATAAGAGAGATTAAGAGGTTTATATTGAAAAGTTAAAAGTGCATGAAAGATTAAAATTATTATATACAAGTAAAATACTAAAAAAATTTGTAAATAATTTAAAATTGTAAAATTAAGATATTAAAAGGTTGAGAAATATATTTGTATGAGTATATTGTAATATGATCATGAATTTTTGTGCAGTTGTGATAAAAAATCATATTATTACTAATTGATTTTCTCTCTATTTTGAAGTTGATAATAAATTTGAATTTTTAAGATGAAAATTTTTAGAAGTTAGATATAAAAATAAGACTTTTGAATTTCAATAAATTATTATATTTTATTATTTTTACTCTCAATTATTTTACACACTTAATAAATTTTATTATAATACATTTTAATTACTTTTTATGTATTATTGGCCTTATAAATTACATTTATTTGAATTATTTTTTTATTTATTATAATAATAATAATAATAATTATTATTATTATTATTATTATTAATTCATTTATATGCGTTATTTTAAGCAATCAATATTTATTTTAACTTAAGAAATAATAATTATTATTTGGATTAGTCATAAATATGAAAGTTATTTCACCAACACACCCTTCTAAGGAATCCTTTATTACTTTTCATTTATTGTCTGTTTACGTTGAAAATTGTTTTAAGCAAAAAAAAAAAAAAAGACTCATAAAACCCCACTATTTAAGAAGGATATTGAATGTTACTAGATTATGCATTTATTAGACCACAATAACATCTATAAATTCTTCTTAATCACCATTCACAATCATTTCAAGAGATCCATTGCAGAAGATCAACACAAAGATTGTGGGACAATTACTAACAAATGGCTAGGCTCAGCAACATTTCAATCATAGCTCTGTTCTTAGTCAGCGAAATAACAATGATCATATCACTAACCCCCGCAACAGCCAACTCGTGGCTGGGCACACCAGCTCCTCTACCAGAACCGAGGCTCGGATACTTCAAGCTGGTCCAACAGTGCATTCAAAAGACTCCCGTAATATGTGCGAAGTAGGTCTTCGCTGCAATATTTATAACTGGGTCTGTCAGAATATTTATAACTGGGTCTGTCAGTGATAAATGTTGTCTTGATCTTGTACTGATTGAGAATACCTGATCAACTACATTGCTCATGGACCAGATTTTAAAGCAAGTTTGTCCGAGTATTTGACGAAAAGTAGACAAGTCTACAGCAACTGTGGTTATGTAGTTGATCCTCCGTACGCTGCCTAATATGCTTGTTTAATGCTGTACGTGGAATTTGTATGTAATAAGAGTCAATAATAGATTCAAAGTAAACAAATTTTCGTGTGCTTAATCTTAATCATTTTCCTTTTTTCACTCTTAATAAGTCTTAGGCATATTTTTGTTTTAACCTTTTATTTTTTCCTTTTTACATTTTGGCACTTTTTAATAAGTAGAGGAATATTTTTATTTTGCTAGACAAACTAAATTGCAGACAAAAGACAAAACTTTATGTACTTCAGGTATAGAAGACAGCATTTAGCGTTAGACGAGGGTTCAAACCCCAGGTCCCTCTGTTAGAACTTTTCTAAAATTTTTTTTTATGAAATTTTTATTTCTATAATACAGGATCTTTCTTTATGCGAATACTAGCAATAAAACTGTAATGAAATCAACATACCATTGTCCATTGTGTTGATGTCCCGTAGCAAAGACGAGAATCCTCCCTTTCTTTTGTTCCTGAACACTTTTCTCTTTTCTCCTACTCTTCCCTTTCTTTTCTTTACATTTTCTCTCTGATGGTTGAAAATCCCAGAAAGGTCCGTAATAGCATATATATATATATATACACATTATTCCTTTCTTGTAACCGTTATCCTTTCAGGAAAATCTTCCTCTTCTGTAACGGCTATCTTAAAGAGGAAGATATTTTTCTTCCTGTAACGTTTATCCTTAATAGGGAGAGTGGAAGGATTTTAAACCCGATGACCCAAATTGCCATTATGCCTAACCGACCATCATATTAGGCCTTTTATTTTGGGTCACACTTTAAATAACATGGGTCACTCATGTTAATTAATTTAACAATCTCTCACTTGGCCCATGTTATGACTTGATGAATCAATAACAAATAAGTGCGCACAATCTTTAAAGATCATCAAATCAAAATACTTAATTGAATTAAAATGATTGGATCATGGCGGTCACACATCTTTTAGTGACATGATTCCTTCCATGTATCACATAATCATCATAATTCATAATAACCTTACTGAGGAACATTGAAACTTTAAATTGTCATTCTCATATATGTTATTAGTTATCTCACAAACTATAATTGTATACAACTAAACAGAGATAACAAAGTACAAGCAAAACCATAACCTTAATTGAATTCACGAGTGTCACAATGATATGAGCATCCTAGCATATTGGCTTTCAAGAGATTGAGGACCTGTCCATAATGCCCATTCGATCAACGTGTCCAGTAAATATTTTCGGTGGCAAACCTTTAGTTAACGGGTCCGTTATCATCAATTCAGTGCCAATATGCTCAATAGACACTTTTTGGTTTTACACTTCTTCTTTAACAGATAGGTATTTCAAATCCATATGTTTCGCACCTTTAGAATACCTATCATTCTTAGAGAAGAAAATTACTGCGGAATTATCACAGTAAATTCTTAACGGCTTTTCTATAATGTCGACCAAACAAAGCCTTAAGATAAAATTCCGCAACCATAATGCATGAACAGTAGCCTCAAAGCATGCTACAAATTCAGCCTCCATAATGGAAGTAGTAACAACAGACTGCTTCCCACTTTTCCATGAAACTACTCCTCCATTCAGCAGAAACATGTAACCAAATGTAGATTTCGTCAAGTCTACACATCCATTATAATCTGAATCCGAATAACCTACTACTTCAAGATGACTTGACCTTTTATAAGTAAGCATATAATCTTTGGTGCCTTGTAAGTACCTAAGTACTTTCTTTCCGGCTTTCCAATGATCCATTCTAGGATTACTTTAATATCGGCCTAGCATTCCAACTGCGAAACTGATATCTGGCCAAGTACATGTTTGCGCATACATCAGGCTTCCAACCAGTGATGCATAGGGAAGTGATTCCATCGCTTTCCGTTCCAAATCATTCTTTGGACATTGCAATTCACTGAACTTGTCCCCTTTCTGAATTGTAACTATTCCTGTTAAGCAATTTTCCATTCTAAATCTCTCTAATACTTTATCGATATAACCTTTCTGAGACAATCCTAACAATCCTTGTGATTTATCATGGAATATCTCTATTCCTATCACATAGGATGCCTCATTCATATCTTTCATTTCAAAAGTTTCAGAGAGAAATTTCTTTACATCATGTAACAAACCCATGTCATTAGCAGCCAAAAGAATGTCATCGACATATAGGACTAATATAATGAACTTACTCCCACTGACCTTCATATAGATACACCGATCAACAGTGTTTTCTACAAAACCGTATGACGTAATGATATTATTGAACTTAATATACCATTGTCGGGAGGCTTGTTTCAGTCCATATATCGATTTCTTTAATTTACACACCAAATTTTCTTGCCCGGTGGTGATGAAACCTTCAGGTTGGTCCATATACACTTCCTTTTCTAAGTCACCATTCAGAAAGGCGGTCTTTACATCTATTTGGTGAAGCTCTAGATCATTATGAGCCACCAAAGCCATAATAATTCTTAAGGAGTCTTTCTTAGAGACTGGAGAGAAAGTCTCCTTATAGGCAATACCATCCCTTTGAGTGAAACCTTTGGCAACAAGTCTGACCTTATACCTTTCAATGTTACCTTTCGAGTTTCGCTTGGTCTTGAGGACCCACTTACAGCCAACTCGTTTTGATCCTTCAGGTAACTCTACTAGTTCCCAGACTTGATTTATATCCATCGATTTCATCTCTTCCTTCATGGCATTGAACCACCTTTCAGAATCATTACATTCCATGGCTTGTTTAAATGAGACTGGATCTTTATCAATGCTCAATTTCGATTCATGCTCAAGTGAGTAAACCACATAATCATTCGAAACAGCTGGCCTTTTCTGTCTTGTAGACCTCCGTAATGTCATTTCTTGTGGTATCACTTGTTCATTTGTAAATTAAACATTTTCACTTGGTTCATCTCTTATGTGTTCACTTTGCGTGTTTCGAGTATCAATTTGTTGTCCTTGCATGTCACGTGACTGTGATACAACATAAGGAACAACAATTTGAGTAAAAACACTGGGTGTGGGGATACCAACCTGAGTAGTAGTACTCACTGTGGATCTTTCATTTTGTAATTCTTTAATATCCACCTTTCGTGATTCCCCACTCCTACTGAACTGGCCACTTTCAATGAACCGAGCATTACCAGACTCAACTATTCTAATACTATAGTTAGGACAATAGAACCTGTACCCTTTCGACTTTTCAGGATAGCCAATGAAATAACCACTTATGGTTTTTGCATTAAGCTTTCCTTCATGTGGATTATATATCCTTACTTATGCTGAACAACCCTAAACATGGAGGTGTCTCAAACTGGGTTTCCTTCCTGTCCATAACTCGTAAGGAGTTTTGGGGATAGCCTTACTAGGAACTCTGTTCAGCAGATATGCAGCAGTCCTTAATGCATGCATCCACAAGGATAAAGGTACAATATTATAATTCAACATGCTCCTAACCATATCCATAAGTATGCAATTCCGCCTTTCCGCTACACCATTCTGTTGTGGTGTACCAGGCATTGTATACTGTGCACATATGCCTCGACTTTCAAGAAGTTTCGCAAATGGACCAGGACATTGTCCACTTTCATTGAATTTTCCATAATATTCACCACCTTTGTTTGACTTAATCACTTTTACTTTTCTATCTAACTGTCTTTCCACTTCATCAATAAACACCTCTAGGGTGTTTACTGACTGGAACCTTTCATGCAGTAGATATAAGTAACAATACCGTGAGTAGTCATCTATAATTGTGATGAAATATTTCTCACCACCCCATGTTGGGACATCAAATGGGCCACAAATATCAGTGTGTATCAATTCTAAAGGCTCACTGCTTCTCATGGCTAGGTTCTTTGATGTATGTCTTGTTTGTTTTCCTTTTATATAATCAACACATACATCACAATCAGTAAAATCCAATTGAGGCAGGACATCACCTTTCACCAACCTCAATATCCTTTCTTTGATGCCATAAGAAAGCAGAACTTTCATCATGTATATTACATTTGTTACCTATACTATGCTCAACAAGAAATATGGAATCAGCATGCATTGCATCAAGATTAAAACGGTACAAATCATCAATCAAAGTATCAGATCCATAATAGTACGAATGTCTATACAATGAAAATGCACTGTTTCCAATCTTGAGGTTAAATCCCACTTCATCCAACTTTACAACAGAAACTAAATTTCTAGCACATTCAGGAACATAGAGACACTTTTCTAGATCCAGACGACACTTAGTGTCCAAGATCAATCTGTATGTCCCAATTCCTTTTATTCGTGTCTTCATTCTGTTTCCCATATAAAGGAACTTCTTAGTTCCTGTTATGGGCTGGATTGAAAGGAATCCCTATATAATATGTGACACATAAATAGTAGCTCCAGAGTCTAACCACCAAGTATTATTGGGCACTTGTTTTGAAGTGACCAATCTTTTCACAGAAGAAGCATTTCTGATCCTTTTGGATCTGACCTCCAGTGACTTTTATAGAGGCTTTATCCTTCTTTTTACTTTCCTTATGTGGTTTAGACTTGCTACCACTAGCATCATTACGAACGATGAGATGAATGGAGTGATCCTTCATCTTCTTTAATCTCCCTTCCTCCTGAACTAACATGGCCTTAATTTCCTGAAAGTTCCATTTTTCTTTAATAATGTTATAATTTACTTGGAACTGGTCAAATTCAAGAGGTAGTGAGTTTACGATGAATTGAACTAAAAATGATTCACTCACATCCATGCCCATTGTTTTTAACCTTACTGCTAGATTAGCCATACTAGTCATATGATCATGAATGGGCTATGACCAATCAAATTTCTTGGTCATCAGCTCACTCATTAGGGTTCCTACGATAGATTTATCAGTTATATCTGATTGAGAGTATTCCTTAATTCTCATCAGAAATTCCCTCGCATTTTCTGTTTTAGGCATCGATGGCTTTACATTTTCAGCTATCGTCGTCCGCATCAAATTCAAATTCAACCTATTGGACCGTACCCAAACCTTATAAAAAGACTTATCAGATTCTGTATTGGTCCCTATAATGGCTGCAGGCTTTTCATCCGAAATGACTGCTAAGTCCAAGCCCAATATACCTAAATGAAACTGAATATGCTTAGACCATTCTGCATAGTTCAGCCCATTGAATTTGATCATCGAATTGCCTAAGGCGAATACATTACTGAAAACTGCAAACATAATCCAAATTTATACCTTAATGCTTTAAGAAAACCTAAATGGATTCAGATACATTACAAACTTTAATCATGTATTTAAGTTCACCTTTGGGTGATCCTCAAATACATAACTTTAATTAATAATGATGCTAATTTAAATATACTTTAATAAATCAATCAATCATACTAGAGTTAACGAATGTTATGCAATCATATTTACCCAACATATTAATTAATCTCCTTTAATGTCATTAATTTCAAGCAATAATCTATTTTTGAATGATCTCGTAACTTCATAATTAATAACCACAATTACTTATTTCAAAACATTTTATTAGCATCCAAAAAATGAACAATTAAAATTCACAATCAACTGTTCAAATCCTTTCAAAGTCAGGTTAACAAGCTTTTAATATTTGACTCATGTGAATTCAATATAAACTTTAAAAATCTTCAATTACGAACACTTAAATTATCTTTTACGTGAAAGTCTTCCAGTTCCCTTTTCGTGATGGCATCTATTCAAAAAAAAAAAATCTTCCCCACCACCGATCAGGACCCGCAGCACCACCGTACTGCAGGTGGCCAAGGAACGCACGGTGGCAGCACCACTGCCTTGCTGCCTCCGGCCGAGCGACACAGGCAGCACCACCATACTGCTGCCTCCGGCCGAGCGACCCACGGTGGCAGCACCATCGTTCTGCGAGCATCGCCCGCGTGCTGCCTCTGGGCATTGTCCCTGCTCGACCCGGGTCATCGGCCATACCCGGGAGCGGACGCTTGTCAGATCCTTCCTCCACCGATTCGGGTTCCACCTCACCATACAGACCAATCTGGGTTCCCGAAGTACCCAACAGATCCGATTCGGATCCACGCCATACCTGGAACCACGGCCCTCACCGGCATCGCGATCTCCTCGTTCCGCCGTACCCACAGACCGAACCGATCTGCGTCTCCGGTCATTCCCAAGAGAAAACCCCAAACGATTCGGGTCTCCCACCGAGAACCGAAACACAGCCTTCATCGATCCGCCAGGTCCGGCGGCACAGCCTTCATGGTGAAACCGATCAGCCATGGTTCGGATCCGGCGACTGTACCCGAAAGTACAGCCTTCACGATGAGGCCGATCCGCCATACCCAGATCCGTTCAGGTCCGGCGGCTATACAGTTTCCAGTGGCCGACCTTTCCTTTTCCTTTCGACGCCGGCCGTTGGCCGGCGTTTCCCCTTTCAACGCCGGCTGTTTTCGTTGTCGCGCAGTAAGTAAAACAAAAAACGTAAAGAATTTTGCACCCCGCTGTACAGCGCAAATAAAAGGAAAAGCAGTTCGGCACAAACAATTAAAAGAAAACAAATTGCAGTATTCACAGACCCACTCTCATACCAATTGTTGAAACTTTCTTAAAATTTCTTTTTATAAAATTCTTATTTCTATAATATTAACAATAAAATTATAATGAAATCAACCGTCGTCTATTGTTTTAATGTCCCGTAGTAAAGACGAGAATTTTTTTTTTTTTTTTTTTTTTTAACGCTTCTTTTTTTTCTCTTTCTTTTGTTTTTTTTTTGTTGTTATATATAATATATATATATATATATATATATATATATATATATATATATTATTTCTTTCTTATAACCGTTACCTTTTCAGGAAAATTCTTCTCTCTTAAAATAAGGAGAATGAAGAGATTTTAAACCCGATAACCCAAATTACTATTATTAGACCTTTTATTTTGACTTCGACTTTAAATAACTTGAACCACTCGTCTTAATTAATTTAACACCCTCGAGTACCCACAACAATGGGATTGAATTCCAACAAAGCAAAAAATATATAAAAAATTACAAAAAAAAAAAAGAGTAAAGAAAATGGTCCTTTAATGTAATAAACTTTAAAGATCATAATTAAAGAGAGAGCATCCTAATACACACCGCTCATTGACGGTGCATACTGTTGGGTATTATCTTTGTTTTAACAAAAGAAATTGCCCTCGCATTCCGTGTAACAATGAAATAATTTTTGTTGTTACGTAAATACTCAAAGTTTGAAAAACATTATTTTAATTTTTCACAGGAAATTGCAAAAGGCAGCTAGAGGATAAATTCAGCAAACAATATTTCTACTATGATGAAAGGCTACATTGGCAATAAAGAATTATACAAATCAGATGCTTTGCCGTGTTGTGGAGAAAAAAAAAGATTAAAAAAAAAAAATTGGGCAGCAACCTGTTATGTCTCACTTCAGCTCCCTTCATCATTTCTTCTCATCCTTCAAAGGAAAATACTAAACATCTGCTGTCGACTACACACACAACAAAACACAAATTCTTATTCTCCATGACCACAGGTTGCTCATTACACACGCAAGAGATGAATACATATTGCGTAAAAGAAGTATTGCGATAGTCAAGAAAGAAGTGAATAACCAGAAGCAAAGCCTCAAAGCGAATAGAACATAGTGCAAATGGCTTTCTACGCGCAGGTTGGTTAAAAACATACGTAGTTATTGATCTATGGAGCCAGCTCATTGTGAAATTCTACGTCTTGCCTGCTTGCTAAGCATAACTCGTGCAGTTCATTTAGTAGCCATTCCTCCCCGGTGTGCCCACCTAATACCAAGACCCTGGTTCCTCCAACGACACAGGTACTATGACCCCAGGCAAATTTAGGAGGTTGACCAGGAACATTGAGAATCCTCCATGATGGCTTATCCTCAGATGGATCCAAGAGGAAAAGCTGAGAAGGTGAGTGCAAGCCAGCAATCGAGCCACCAAAAATTATGATCCTCCCACAAGGCATGCTTACAGCAACATGATCAAGCCTAGGAGGAGGAACCACAGAACTCTGACCTCCTATGCCAGTCAATGCGCTACACTCCAGTTGCTTCCACTGTGGCTCTTCGTCCTCTAAATCAATTGTGCAGGCTTCACCTGATCTCAATCGCAAATGCCCACTCTTGGCAAGGCCACCAAACATAAGAATTTTTGTCCGTCCGTAAACTGAAAGTGAATGCCCCAATCGAGATGGAGGTGCCCAAGAAGTTCGAATTTCTCTCCATGTTGGCTTCTCCGTAGTAAGATCCAGTAAGTATGTATCACTGAGAAGAACTCCAGCATCAGTGCATCCACCAGAGACAACTAATTTAGAACCTTCTATTGTGCAAGAGCTATGCCAAGATCTAGGAAGAGGTGGAGTCCCGCCAGAAACTTCCTTCCATGTTGGCTGTTTTGCATCCAAGTCCAGGACAAAAACATCATTGAGCAGCCCCTCTCTTCCACATCCTCCAAACACCACCAACCAGGAGCCATTGAGGCATGAAAGAGTGTGGCCCCAGCGCCCTGGTGGAGATGATTTCACACTCACTCGCTGCCACTCTGGATTTGCAGCATCAAGATTGAGAACAAAAGTGTCATCCATTGGTTGCATGTTGACTCCTTCTCCCCCAAACAACACAAGTCTACTTCCAGCAGCACACGCACTGAAATTGCAACGTGAAGGCTCTACTGCTCCTCCAACTGTCAGTTTCCTCCAACGTACTGCCTCTAGAGTGGTCAACTCTCTGGTTAAACGGCCCCAACCTAATTTATTAGTCATCAGCTCCAATGCACCAGTGACCTCTCTCCCCCATGTGTTTTGACAAACCATCTTCCTCACGTGCTCATTTTTTGTTAATTGTCGGATCCTTCTGCAGACAGACCCTATGGATGCAACATCTCTTGGGGTCAAACGTGATAAAATGTTGTGTGCCAGGACTTCATCTGATAATTGAAGTATTCCACACATTTCATGGTGCTGACTGAATGGTGATTGTCCACCCAGAGGAGAATATTTGACTGTCTGATCAAACTGCTGATTGCAAGCCTCTTTAAAAACTGGATAAGACACACGGTTCAGATCTAATTTTGCTTCAGTGAACACTTGAATTCCTATTACGTGAGTAATTATTCCTTCATCATCATATATAGGTACAAGTCTTAGCCGGTTGACCAAAGGGGTTCCGTCTTTTGCAAAATTCAAAAGCTCACCTTGGAACTCAATCCCTTCCTCAAGACATGTTCTGATTTCAGAAACAACCACAGGGTCTACCAGAGGATGTCGTCT
Source organism: Ceriops tagal (assembly GCA_021533255.1). Classification (NCBI taxonomy): domain Eukaryota; kingdom Viridiplantae; phylum Streptophyta; class Magnoliopsida; order Malpighiales; family Rhizophoraceae; genus Ceriops; species Ceriops tagal. The sequence continues at coordinate 7,281,329 of CM038608.1, forward strand.
TTGAGCATGAGGATCCCTGTTTTGTAAGAACCGGCTGCAAAAAAATTGAAAAAAAAATCATCAATATTGATCTCTCAAAGCAGAATTCTTGGCATTTGTTATTTGAAGAAAGAAACCTAGAGCACAACTAATGTTCAACAAACTTTGCAATCAATCCATAAATTACCAAGTGAAGTACAAATAAGATAAAAATGACTTACCAACTATTTTTAATGCATGTTGAAATTTTTGAATTTAGAATGGTCAAAGAGGTTTTAGTTTTTAGCATCTAAACATAGACGCTAACTATATATTTTCAATTTATTTACTGGACTACTTGCTTGAAAGGTGAGGCTTAGTATAATGGTAAGGTTACTCTATTGTAAACTGTAAGTCGCAAGTTTGAATCATGAAAACAACTGCTGTGTAAAAATAAGCAAGGTTACATACATTTGACCCTTCCAAGGGCCCTAGGGTATGGAAGTCTCATAAACTGAGATAACCCTTTTACTGGGATAGTTTCATGTATCACCTTTAATCAGCAAGTAAAATATGTAGAGTAGAATGTCTTATTCATTTGCATGTAAATTTTTTCATTATATTTTTTCCCTCATTGCCTATTTGCTTCTTTTACTTCATTAGGAAATTCATGTCTCACTAATTTGTATTGTACATTAGGGATTTTTTCTAGTTTGACTCATTTTTAGATAAGTCAAGTTAATTCCATGTTAAATATGAGTGAAAACAAAAAAATTAATTGAGAAATAGTTGAAATTAAAAAGTTAAACCATATTTGTGTGATCTAAAATCATGCGTGCGCTATGCTCACATAAAAAGGGAACAAGTATATAGCAAGCACCCATACATTTATGCACTTGATTATTTTATTATGCAGTTAATTATTGCAACAAGCATGTAGCATGTTACCGCATAGCATGCATGAAAAAAAAGCTTTTTCTTGTGAATGTCGCAGACTGAAACAGCTTCTTAGCACAAATTCTATTGTCAATACCACTGATCCATGTTCTATTGCTACCACTTATTTGTGTGATTAACCAATCTTTTTCTTATACATTGTCCCAGGTAGTGTTAAAAATGCTCATCTAAAATTATTAAGCATGTTAAGCAGTGGACAAGTGTCTGCTGGGGTATGCATATCTGCTTGCAAGCATTGGCCCTAGAATAAATTTCAAACCTTTAGTCATCATTCTTCCTTTTGGATGGCTGGTCAGTTTTGTTATCGCTAGTCCCTGAACAACACTACTCACCTTTTCTTAAATAGCCCTTCCACCCTCCCACTGCTTATCAAAGAAAAACAAAGGTCTTTACTAAATTTTTTTTAATACATGCATGGCTACATAAAAGTTCAGTGTCAAAATGTAGAAGATACCTGCCTTCAATTAGTTTTTCTAGTGAAGATTCTATGCCTAAAGATCTCTGCGAGAGATTCAACCAAAGAGACTATCTTGTCACTCATGGTACTAGTTTGGTAGTAAACTATACCAAACTGTAAAATACAAAAAGGAACTTTTTTTTTTTTATTGAACAACTTAAAATACAACAGCAACAACAAGCCCTAATCCCAACTTTAATTGGGTCTTGGACCAATTAAAATAAAATAATATTAATAATAATAATAATAATAATAATAACAACAACAACAACAACAACAAAACAACAACAAAAATGGAGACAGATGTTATAAACAAGTAACATAGTTAATGTAACTTAGGATTGCTTGCCCAAGTACTTCATTTACCTTTTCTTTTGCTTCTTAAGAAGGAAAAATCCAAAATAAAGAAATGATTTTTGAAAAAGAAAAGGGGTTTTCCTTTTTCTTAAGCATGAGGTAATTGTTTTCCTTCCTAATTGCTATCCCACCATCAAACTAATTATATCATGTAATTTGGTCACATTTTACTTTTTACTTCTTTGAAAGCAAAAGCATAAAACAAGCCAAAGATGGGCCAAGAAACCCACATTCTAACTAAATTAAAACTGTTTCCAGAATGAAACACGTAGTTCTTGTAATAACAATTAAGAACTAGCCCTGTCTAACTAGAAGGGTTGCCCAGCAAGTTCTAGTTGGATCCTCATCATCAAACTTCTCCATCCTTTTTCCAAGTATACCCAAATCCAGTTCTTTGCAGATTCCTAGGAATTCCAAAAATACATCACTTGAGCTAAAGTAGGCCGAATTTTACATTGACAAATCCAAGAGAAATTTCTATGGTCAAGAAGCAATATTACTGAAAGCCTTACAAGCTGCAGAGTAAGATACTCTGCTCCTAGGAAGACTCTGGGCTTGCTATTGCTCCCAATTTACAACCAAGAAGCAGCCCTATTATATACAAGGGATGCAACTAAGCCTTCAAATGAGAAAAGTTGATTGCAAAATAAGAGAGTATAATGCTAAAGTCCGACCATTTTTACTTACTCTGATTTACTAGCAGATGTAACATGTTTGTTGACTCAAGTTTCCAGGAGGATCCCACACAGGAAACAGAACTATGAGTGCATACATTAGTAAGTCAAAAATTTATTAGTAAACATGCTAGTTCCCAGCATAACTCATTCTAAAAATTGGTTCAGTACAAGCAGGTGAACTGACACACTCCACTCTGCACTCTTAATAGTTGATCCTTTGATTACACAAGAAGTGACTTGTTAACTTTTCTTCTATATTATTCAATTCTGATGTAAGACAATTACCTGCTAAGGTTTTCCAATTCATGACAATGAGATTTAGATATCTCTTCTCATTGACCGTTTAACATATTACTCATTGACAATAGGGCAATGATAATAAATCATTTCTTTAAAAACTAAAAATAAAAAGTATGCTTCCTTTTTTTTTTGTGGGGGGTTAAAGAAGATACCCAAAAACAAATGAAAAAAAAAATTATGTACCATAAACGCTCTTCATTCTTCTAATCACAAATGCATCAACATGGTTTTTTTAAAAAAAAAAAATTTATAATATGAAAACCATCTGTTTCCTTTTCCTCCACCGATAAAGACAGAGAGTTTCATTGGATTAAGTATGGTTTCATTCCTTTCAATCATCCCCTCCCTTAATATATTTTGTTTTCCTTCTGTCTCATCACTCCAAATCTTAGTTGTCTACATTCCCGCCCCCCTCCCTATTCCTCAGCAATAAAAGAGAGAATAAAAGAAAAGGGACACAATCCCAAGTCTTTCTTACATTTTCATAGCAACCAAACAGAATAACTACCAAAAGAAAAAAAAAAAAAAAAAAGAAAGCTCACACAATAAGAATTCTGCCAAAAAGAACGAAAAGATAAAGCTTCTGTAATGGAGAAATACCAGTTGCGACCGAGGACCTCGTGGGCGAGGTAGCCAGTGAAACTCTCAAAGACCTTGTTGACATAGATGATAGGGAAATCGGGTTCAAGAGCATCGGAAACAACAAAGGAAGTTGGTGTTGTAGGGTAGAAGAATAGACCTCCCTCTAATTCAAGCTCTCCTTCTTCTCCTTCTTCTTTGGTGCATTTTAGCCTCTTTCCCGAGCTTTGAACTCCCCCTTCTTCTCTGTTTGACATGATGCTCTCTCTCTCTCTCTCTCTCTCTCCAAAGGGGTCTGCTCTGTGCCTCCTTGTTGCGTATCAGAAGATGGACATTGAAGAATGCGATGGGGTTGTTGTAGGACCGACCGTGGTGGCACCCTGCAAAGTTTCAGAGATATTTTTCACCTCGAACTTGTGTTGCAAGCTTTGGTCTTTTTTGTCTACTTTATTGCCAAAATGCCTTCCATCAACACATTCCCAAATAAATAAAACTTCTTTTTATTTTTATTTTTTTCAATAACACTAAACATTACTAAAAAAAAAATTAATTTATGATAAAAATATTATTTCATTAAATTAAATAATTTTTATTAATAAAATTATCTCATAAAATAGTAAAAAAATTATTCATTTTGATAAAAATAATATTTTATAATAAATTAATAAATTTATTTTTAATATTTCACGTTATTCTTTTCCCATAAAAAACAATTTGATTATGTAAAATGTATGTGTAGCACTATTAAACAGTTTTTATTTTTTTCTTAAGTTTTATTTTTTTAGAGGATCGTTATGTGAATATGGGTTAAAGAAATATAAGTCAGTAGAAAAATTTGTTAGAAATTTTAATTAATCATTTTATTTTTGTCACTTTTTGTAACTCTTAATACTAAGTTAATTAATTTTTTATTTTTTAATTTGGTAAGCTTTTTACTAATTATAAACACATTAAACAAAAATGTCTTCCATTTAAATAACTTTTAGTAATTATTTATCTCAAAACTTCTTACTAACTCTATAATAAACCGAGAATATGCTAAATTTACTTTTTTTTTAATCAATTTTCTAAAACTTAAATATATTCATAAATAAATATATCGAACGGGGAGGGGAAATACACGACGTGAATGGCAATTTGGTAATATTCAGCCGGTCCGGAGGGCTGGAAATGAGAGTGGTGGTCCACGTCAGCTGGGGTGGCCACCACGAATATCCAAATAATATCTAGGGAGAAAAATATCAAGATCCAACGAGAAATATCATCTGGCCACCACGTCACCCTTCCCTGTATGAGAAGATATTTTCTATGCGTCGTCACCACATCTGTCGGAAATGACCATCGGGGCATTATTATCCTCTGACTGCCACCTTAGGTTTCTCTCAAAATTCTAGCCAATAAAATATAAAATATTTTTAAATTTTTTTAAAAAATAAATTTTAAAATGTAATAATTTTTAACATTAATTAAATTTTTTATAATTAAAAAATTTTATATTCAAATTACGTTATCTTCACATTTAATTCTAAAATTTTACAATACTTTTACTTATATAATTCATATTTTATACATTATTTATTTTATTGAAAATTTTAAATTTTAAAGTATAATAAACTTTTTTTATATTTAGAAAAATGAATTGTTCAAATATATTATAAATAATGAAGGACTATTTGTATCATTCATTTATAATATTTATCTTTATAAATAGTATTACCAAGAAAAAAAATTCTCTTAATACCCTAACGCCCACGTAATATATATATATTTGTATTTATATGAAATTTCAGAATTTATTGTATTAAGATTTTTACTAACATTTAATATAATAAAATATAAAACTTGAAATGATTCTAAGTTTTGTTAGAAATTTAATAAATATCTCTTTCTTAAGTTTAAAACTTGTTGGAGTTTTTTTTTTTTGGTTATTTTTTGCATTTATCATTATTAAAAACTAGACAATTCAACAGTGCTGATTTGTATAACTTTTGCGAAGTTATTGAAGATAAGAATTCCACAAATTAAAGCGATTTCTTGACATCTCGATTAGATTAAAATTATTTTTAACAAACAATCACATTTATTCTTAAAAGAAAATTATTATTGTTTTAAATTACATTTTTTTTTTGTAAATTTATTACAATTCTTAACATTAAAAAGAAAAAATAAAATTCAAAGTCAGTCGATATAATAATTTACTAATAATTCAATGTATTTTTTTTTATTAACTTGGATTTAAATCATTTTACTATAACTTGCTTTCCAATTAAAAAGATTAAAACTTAAAATTTTATTCTCATTAAATTTTAAATTTGTTAATATTATAACTAAATATAGATAGACTCATACGAATATAACAATGCTAGACTAATGAATTGTCTTCATAAAAAAAAAAAAAAAAGGAAACAAACAATCTTTTTTTTATTATTTTTAAATATAATAATTAACGTATTTACATCTTTTTGCACGTTAAAAAGGAAGAAGGCGAATGGTAGAAACATAGTTGACTTTTTTATGAAGTGGAAGTGCGCCAGGTGCCTGATCACAACACCACACATCGAAGATGTAAGAGGTCAAAACACTTGGCTAAGTACAGATGCCCCCACACATTATTATTTAATTTAATGACACAAAGGTCCACGGGCAAGAGCTCTATGATAATTCTCTTAAAAAATAGCATTACTTGGAGGATCTAAGTGCATTCCGCCTGTAATTCTGCACAAGTGCCACAAGCTTGTCATGTGGAGGGTGCAAATCTTGAATCACAGGGGAAGCTCATTCAGGGCCATCACCCATGAATGGATTAAAGGGTTCTTTTCTGGCACTAAAATCTTAGCACCGGTGGCTTCCTCGTAAACTTCATGGGGGCTCAATGTTGCAGTCACGAAAATGTCCAGAAGTCCCAATTCTGTGCTTTCGATTTTTCCAATGCCTTCTGGGAAGAATTCCTTTATTCCCCCCTCCAGCACTTCCATTTTTTCCACCGCTTCTTGGACGGCTTCTTGCTGCGGTTCCCCATCAAGCACAACGACGCGACTCATGGCCTCCCCACAACTGCAATGACGCGTGCTAGATCTGATTAGCTTGCGATTCAATTAGACTTAAAGGGGACTAACTAATTATTTGGTAATGAAATCTGCACTCCTTCGCGTTTTATCATAACTTTTATTTTTTCCTTCTTGGCTTGTTTAAAGGGTCTAAACCAAGAGGGCAGGGGGCACACTTTAGAAAATTGTTGCGCTAGAGACTGGAAACGTGGCCTGTGTCATTCATCTTTTTTATTCAATGAGTTGCAGGCCCCATTTGTAGTTGCTTGAATCGCAAATTAATGGTGGAAAAGCCTGTCCGAATGTGTGAACAGACTTTTTGAAGTCAACCCAACTAAAAATTGTTTTATTATGTAGATTGAAGAAATATGAATTGAGATCAATTAAAGATATTTTAATAACTAAAATTCAAAATTTTATTTTATAGATCTTAAGTTTTAATGTTAAAACGGAAATATAGTGTTAATAGAAATAAAAAGAGTTGCATCTTTTGTGTAATTTATGTCCTAATAAACTCCAATGAACAAAATAATAATAATAATAATAATAATTTGAGTCTTTTAAGAGACATTTAGGTGATTAAAACATAAATTTTTTTTTATCTATAAAATTTCATTAATTATTCCAATAAAATGTATGAGATTTATAAAAACAATATATATATAATTCACATTCGATGAACTCTAAAAAAGAAAAAAAAAACTGAATTGATTTGAGAAAAGAAAAAGGAAAAGGAAAAGGAAGCACGAATTGACATTTGCTATTACCTGTTGTTGGATAAAGCTGGACCAGAAACGAACTTTAGCTCTCATGTAAGGATCATCAGGCAGGAGACGAGGAACAACTCTCCGGGTTTCATCAATATACTCAAGAATGACACTCGATTCCGCGATGGGTTTCCCATTGTGAACTAGCACGGGCACTTCTTGGTGAATGGGGTTGTACTTGAGTAGCACTGGACTCATGTTGGCTAGATCTTCTTCCACGTACTACTCCTAGCCTATGCCTTTGATTTTGAGCGCCAGTTCCACCCACTTAGAATTTAAGTACTACCCCACGTCCCATGCAGTGCCACCTTAGTTTCTCTTTCTTCTTCCATTTTCTCACTTCTCTTGCTGCTCTCTCAAACTTGATGCCAATGGAACATTTTTATAGTGTGAATTTCCAGTTTATTACTTCCTTCCCACGTCAGTTGATCTTGTTCCACGAAGAAGAAGAAGAAGAAAAAAACAAAGTTGAGATCGTTGACCAGATGAGGAGTTTGCTTGTCTTGGCGACCAAGAAATTTATGGTAACAAGTTGAATGATAACAATCTAGTATTGGTTTCTTTGACCAGATTAAAATGGTAATTTATTATATTCCAATAGAAGCTGGCATGACTGGAAAGGCAGTCAGCCGCTTGTCTTCCTCCTCCTTCTACAGGTACGAGACAATTACACTTTGCCAAGTTTGCTGTGATAGATCAAATTTACATGGACAGCTTGTAAATCAATCTCCAGCCAGAGTTTGCGAAAAGCGCTCGTCCCGACGCTAGTTTCAAACAGAGTTTGCTGTGAAAAATTTTTTTTCACGTACAAAGAGTTCAAAGCAAATCTTAAAAAAAAAAAAAAAAACTTTTTATAATAAAATGGGAAGAAAATGTTTTAAATCCTTATTTTATCATTTAAATAACGATAAAAATATCAATTTAATTAAATACTATAATTTATTCTATTATTTTATTTGTAACAAAATAATAATACATAAATATTCTGATAATTTTTTTAATAATTTATTACAAGACAATATAATAATTTTTTAATATCTTATCATATTATTTATTTTAATATAAATAATATTTTTATAATAATTCATTATTATTATTATTTTAAGGGTATGAAATGAGCTGAGCGTAGAAATAATTGGGCAATGGGCCGATCGCTGCTTCTCACTCGCCCCCTTCCCCGTTTCTTTCTTCCGACCACTTTCAACCGCCAACAGAAACTTCAAGCTCATTTCAATAATTGTTTCAAGCTTCCAAAATTGCCCCAAAAACCCTAAAATTCTAGGGTTTATTGTCCTACAGATCTTTGTCCCATTTCTCCAAGACAGAAAAGAAGCCCCAACTCGAGCAATTTTGGGTTAAAATTCTGGCAACAGAGAGCGTATTTAGGGTTAAATTGGTCAAATTACTGATTGTTCGTCGTGATGGGGGGTGGTTCTCTGTATGCTATGGCTGCTTTGCAGCGAGTGGGCTCGAGCTTGAGCACGACCGCCAATAGCTACGGCCAGTGTAAAGCTAGTGATGTGGGGGTTTCTGATCAGTTTCCGGTCGGGTTGCGAGTACTGGTTGTGGATGATGACACTGCTTGCTTGAGGATTCTGGAGCACAAGCTTCGCCGACTGCTCTATCAGGGTTAGTCGTCGTTTAATTGTCTTGAACTGTTCCATGCTGCATTGTTCAAAGGAAGGTAGAGCAAGTTCGGTTACGTTTGATTATTTTGAGATTTGATGAAACTGGTCCAATATTGATGCCTTAGATCTGTACTTTTTTTGGCGAATTTCCACTTGAAACTGTCAAAAGAACGTTGCTGACTTTAGTTCCGCGGTGTCCGGTTTTTGATGGTTTGTTGCACTTCTATTTTGAACAAGACTTAAAGTTTATTCATTTAGGTTTTCTCTGCAAGTTTACAAAGGAAAACAGTAGGGGTTTTTTTTTAAATAAAAGGAAAAGGGAGGGGACATGTTGATGAATGGTTGCCTCTGCTTTGTTGTTCAGAAGATGAGTATGAGTTGTAAAAGCTGCTGTACCCAATCACTTTCCTTGTTAGGGCTCAAACATGATAACTTTGCATTTTTGGTGGGAACCCAGATGGGTTGGGGAGAAGGCAAACACCTATATTCCCTCCATTCTTGAAACAGGTTATTAGTTCACTGTTCTGCCCCTATCACTCAATCATTTGCTCCAAATGATAATTCAGAGGGCTAGTATAGAATGTGAAACACAAAAAGGTCTATTCTAGAATGAAATCACATTTAATGATTAAGGAGTATTCTTTTTTTTTTTTTTTTTCCTACTTAGCTTGATAGAGGAGTTTACCCCATTTTGAACTTTCAGTGGTTGCTCCCATTTAACAGTATAAAGTTGTCTACTGAATGGCATGAATTGTGAACTTCAACTACCATCTAGTTTTGGAATCTCTCTCTCACTCTTTCTCCCTCTCCCTCTCGCTTGCACACGCGCGCGCGCACACACACACACACACACATTTATGCATATGCAACTAATGTCAAGTTAAACACTTTTTTTTTGGAATATGTGCTGATGTTTTCTTCAATTCGTTGCTTTGCATGTGAATGTTTTGAACTAATTGGTGTCACATTGCTTGAAGAAAGGAAGGGTAGCAAAGTTCAATTTCATTTAATGTTCTTTGGATTTGATGAAAGTGTTTGAATATCTGTTTTACACCTATACTATCAAGGAAGAAGTGAATGGTTTGTGGTTGGGGGTTTTGGGATTTAAAGGAATGGAAAACTAGGAGTCTTATTGCTAGCTGTTGTCTCTGCTATGTTGGAAGAAAGATGAAGATAAGTCACAAAATGCCGCACATAAATGCTTGCCCGTGTTAGTTCCCAACACATAGTTAAAATAAGTTTGCATACTTTTGGAAAGCGAGAGGGATGGGTAACACCTCAATCTCCTTCCACTGTTAAAACAGGTTAGTAGGTCATCCCTTTCTCTTTTTTCCTTGATCCTCTTCTAAAACATGCTTTTAAAGCCTACTATATAATGAAATCAATCAAATCACCAATAATGCTTAGTGTTAATATGTTTGCTTTTTTCTTTCCTTTTTTTTTGGGGGGGGGGAGTTGGTTGTTTTGTTCTTTTTTGTTTTTGAGGGGGGGCAGATGAGGGGAGGGAGGATTATCTTTATTGAAATGTCAGGAATTGCCTTCATGTTAATGGTACTGAATGTTATGAATTGAGACCTCTAATGGCTACCTATGCTTTGGATTCCTCTTTTTCTGTCACTTTCTATTACTAAATAATGTTGAGTTTAACTCATTTTTGCACATGGCTGACATTTCAACCCATAATGCCCAAGAAAATTGTAGCCCCCC
>CM038608.1:7291862-7309559 GCA_021533255.1 Ceriops tagal
CCCCCCTCTCTTATTTAGAACTCAATTTAAGCAAGGATAGATTGAATAGATAGTTCACTGTTTTTGATAGAGCATTTTTTTCCAATTCACTTGTGAGTCATGTATGCAAGCACATATTACCAATGAACGTTGTTTTGGATCATGTACCTTGACATTTTCTAACTCTATGATATACTTAGATGTTCTGAGATGAGTATGGATAAAAGTCATGCTTCATTCTCTGTTATTGAAAAGCAGCTGCATATCTTTGTAAGGCATGTCATGAGGAATCATTATGAGGGCAAATAAAGTTAGTAATTTTTTTGAAAGGCAGCTGGATATCTTATTCTCATAGTTTTCAATTTTGTCCACTAGATCATTACTACATTCTTTGACCAAGGCATAGTTTCTCCTCATTTATAAAGATAGATTTTATTTCTATGATGTGCTGGATGTTGTGAAAATTTACCTTGTTTCATTTACTGCAGTTACCTCCTGCTCTCAGGCAACAGTTGCTTTGAATATTCTAAGGGAAAGAAAAGGGTGTTTTGATATTGTACTTAGTGATGTTTACATGCCTGACATGGATGGATATAAACTTCTTGAACATGTTGGGTTGGAAATGGACCTTCCAGTCATTAGTGAGTATTATGTCTCCCCTTGGTTCTGGAATTTTTCATTTCTGCCTGTATGTATCAACATAATAATTTGTTTTGCAGTGATGTCTGCTGATGGGAGAACAAGTGCTGTTATGCGAGGAATCAAACATGGAGCTTGTGATTACTTGATCAAACCCATACGTGAAGAAGAGCTCAAGAATATATGGCAACATGTTATAAGGAAAAAGTGGAACGAAAGTAAAGAACTTGAACATTGTGGAAGTTTGGAGGATAATGATCGACATAAACAAGGGAGTGACGATGGTGGCTATACTTCTTCAGTTAATGAAGGAACAGAAGGAGTTTTGAAAGGTCAGAAAAAGCGGAGCAGTGGTAAAGAAGAAGACAATAGTGAACTTGAAAATGATGATCCCTCTGCAGCAAAGAAACCACGTGTTGTTTGGTCGGTGGAGCTCCATCAACAATTTGTCAGTGCTGTAAACCAATGTGGAATTGATAGTATGGTCTTTACTGATATGCTCCTTTTATTTATTGTTTTTCATTTCAGTTGTCATTTATCAAGTTGGAACTTGCCCATACTATTTTTTTATATGAGTACTGTATTTCATCTTGCTCCATTCATTCAGAAGTAAGCTTGTGAATGCTCTCTCTCTCTCTCTCTCGTTTGCTTGCTGATTACAACTGTGTGGCTACCATTTCAGAGGCTGTCCCCAAGAGGATTCTTGAACTGATGAATGTGCCTGGTTTAACCAGAGAAAACGTTGCAAGTCATTTGCAGGTTTGATCCATCTTTTTTGAATCTTTTATCATTCCCCATTCCCCAACCCCCTCTTCTTAGGCAGTATTCTCCCCAACCCTCTCCTTTTCTTTTTTGAACCTGGCAATACATTTCAGCAATCAATTTGTCAAGATCTCTATAAGGGTTGCCAAACTTTTGAATAGTAATGGAATTTAAACAAAAGATTTGGAATGATGATGAAATGATACAATTGTACAACAAACAGTGTATGGGGAAATTTCTGAGCTTATGCCTTGTGAGGCTGTTCATTACAAGATGTAAACAATTCTTTGACACAGAGATTTCTGATGATGGGGTATGCTTGATACTATATTTTTATATGTGATATCTCCTGTTTCGGAGGTGCTTTTTAATAGAGTTTCCCCCATTCAGGGGATTGCAGAAAAGCTAAAAGCCTTAGTTTAGCAGCAACCTTATGCACATTGCAGATGTCACCCATGCTCAGATAGAGGCTTCTGCTCAAATAGTATCCAAAAGATTGCTATTTGCAATCTTAATTGTATATAAAGTTACAAAGAGAATTGAATTCTCCATAGTGGCTTGCCCACCCAAATCTGCAAAAGTTAAGCTTAAATATTCCAAGCTTAGAATTAGGAATGATCTCCCCCTCTCCCCCTCCCTCCCTCCCTCTCCAAGTCTGCATGTTCTTTTCTTTTTATACCGTTGGAAAACCAATTGAGGAAGGGAATCCTCAAGATTGTGATTCTTCAAATGAAAAGTTCAGTGTTCATTGGAGCAATCAATGAATATCCACAATGCTAAAAAAAAGTGCCCCATAAATCAAAACTCTGCAATGCATGAGAAAATGATTTTGAGCATATCAGATATGTTTTACCCCAGGAGGTCTCTTTAAGTTTTCCATCATCAAAATATTATCTTTCTTCTTACTGAAAACATGCTTTTCTAAAGAAAAGGGATAAGAGATTTAGTGTTCAATGTTCTTTAATGGAAAGTTAACTAGGTCAAATGAACCTGTCATTTGGGGCTATTGTGACTAGAAGTAGACTTAGTTATGCCTTATGATTTCCTTGAATGCTTTTTGAATAAGACACTTATAATGTTGGATACAAAATGTTGTGCATTTGTTTGACCATGAGAGCATTTGTCAAGAATTGTTATTTCATAGTTAAGTATTCAGTGTCTCTGATGCTTGGTTGTTATTTATCATGACTATGGACATTCTTTAATTTAAAATGCGGTGAAATCATTTTGCAGAAGTTTAGGCTATATCTGAAGAGATTAAGTGGAATGGCTCAGCAGGGTGGCATGTCTAATGCTTTCTGTGGGCCAGTGGACTCAAATGTTAAACTGAGTGGACATGGACGGTTTGACATCCAAGCTTTGGCTGCCTCTGGCCAGATTCCTCCACAAACCTTAGCAGCACTACATACTGAGCTTTTAGGCCAATCAACAGGTAGCCTATTTACAATAATGGACCAGCCAGCTCCTTTACAAGCATCCATGCAGGGTTCCAAGTGTATGCCTGTTGAACACAGTGTGTCATTTGGTCAGCCTTCAGTAAATTGCCAATCCAACATTTCAAAACATTCACAAAATATGCCATCAGCTGGAGAAGTTGTATCAGGATTTGGAGTTTGGCCTGCCAGTAGCCTTGGTCAGGTAGGATCCAGTACTAGTCTTGGAGGGATGGACACTCAAAATTGTAATATCCTGATGGATATATTGCAGCAGCAGCAACAACAACATCAGCTCCAGAAACAGCAGCAGCAACCACAGCAGTCATCACTGCCAGAGACTAGCCATTCAATTACAGTGCAGCCATCCTGCTTGGTGGTCCCTTCTCAGTCATCAGCTAGTTCTCGAACAGGAAACGGTCATGCTTCAGTCAATCAAAATTGCAGCTTTACCAGGGGTGCCGTTGTTGATTACAGTCTTCTATCACCTCAGTCAAATTCCTTATTGAACATTGGACACATGTCAGATGGGCTCATCAAAACTGTCAATTTGGTCAGTGGCTCTTCAGCAACAGGTCCTGTATCCCCTGCTGCCTCATCATCCTTTGTAAGTGTTGACAGTGGTGCCACTCCGCAAGTTCAAAACCCAGCCATGACATTTGGAGCTGCCAGTCAATCACTAAGAACTGTTCCTAATATTTGTGACATCCAAGGTTCTTACGGTGCTAAGTCAAGTGAAGTGCTTGATCAAGGACTGCGGAAGAATCTTGGATTTTTTGGGAGAGGGATGTGCATTCCAAGCCGGCTTGTGGTGGATGGATGTGAGCCACCAATGAGTAACTTGAACAATGGGAACATCAATGTGTTAAAAAATGTTAATAAAGTAAAAGAAGAGCAAGTCGGGGAATTTGTGGATAATGCGCGAGTTGGTTTGCCAATATTACCACAATTCCCTCCAAATAACCTAATGGACGTGTTCACAGAATAGGTAAGTTTGCTATTTGGATTGCTTCCTGTTTGATGTAAAAAATAAAATTGGTGCACATCTGCATGGGACATATTACTGTCTTTGGATTGAACTTTCTGTGTGGTGCACTTCCTTTTTCCTGAATTGTGTGATTACAGTTCGACTAATGCCATGTGTTTGTCAATCATAACAGGTTTCAGTCTTGAAAGTGAAAGTGCCGATTATTTATCTCATGGATGCAGTAGTAATCAAGTTGAAGTGAGCAACTTATCTTCTACTGATTTCATTTCCCTGAGCTGCACTTTCTATGGCAGTTTACAGGGCCTCTGCATCACCCACATCTTAGAACAGAAACATTAGTTCGTTTGTGAAGCTCCACTGAAATGTTGCAGCAAAATTCTACATGCATTAGTCGTGTTACATTGCAGTTAGCCTGTAGGGTAAATAAGTTGTGTTAGACTCCAACTTGAAATGTTGCCCGGTTGGATGTTAGGTATCTTGCTGTCTCGAATGTGTATTATCTGGGGTTCGTTGATGTTGAAATGTTCATTTGTCTAGGTTGTATGATGTCAATTGATTAAGGTATGCACCGCTTCATCCGCTTGTATAATGTTACATATTATTCCTATTGAAGCCATGCTTGGACAGCTTCTTTTTGTTTTTTCTTCTCTTCTGTCCTTTGATCAATTGGCTCAGATGTTGGTCGTGAAGACGTCCCAAGTATCACTGAAATCAAAGCACATTGATCAACTCCTAATTGATTGATGGCTTTAACCAGCTCAGCTAGTGACTACTAATTAGATCAACTTAAATGACTTGCGACATCTAACTTCCAATGTTCTTTGGATATGAAACCCACCGAGCCTCTAGTCAGTCGGTCCCCTCAAGGTGCATACATTTGGTGGCATGGTTAATAGCATATCAGACCCCCACCCAGCCCATTGTTTCCTTATACCTTACCTTCTTAAGTTGCCAGGGAGAAAATTCAAAGTTCGTGCACTGGTAATGTATGAAAAGATTAATGTCTTAGGCTGTACTGTGCAGGTTTCAATGCTAATACTCTAGGAAAAAAAAAAAAATGTCGATGTCCATAACATTTGCATACAAATTATCATGAAACAATTAATCCGGGTAAAAGAAAACTTTTCGAAGAGGAATCAGAAGGGGGAAGAAGCTAA
The DNA here is from genome assembly GCA_021533255.1 of Ceriops tagal. Taxonomy (NCBI): domain Eukaryota; kingdom Viridiplantae; phylum Streptophyta; class Magnoliopsida; order Malpighiales; family Rhizophoraceae; genus Ceriops; species Ceriops tagal. The sequence continues at coordinate 7,296,821 of CM038608.1, forward strand.
ACGAGAAACATTTTCACTGTATCATGGTTGTGGCGCAAAGTGCTATTTCTGATTGTTATACCGTTGGTTATTCTCCAAAAAAAATAAAAAACAAACAAACAAACAAACAAAAGAATCAAAAGTATTTTGAGTTTTACAAAAGTATATCTAAAATTATTTTAATTGTATTATATTAAAAAATAATTTTTATAAATGAAATTAAATTAATAAAATATTTATTTTAATAAAATAACTAACTAAAAATTAACTATTTATTTATAATAATTATATCATCTTAGTGCACAGACTACTCACATTTGTTAAATTTATAAAAATTATATATGCATAATTTTATTATTTTTTGTCAAAAAATTATTTTATAATTTGGGTAAAATTTTCAAATATATTCTAATAACATATTAAACAAAAAATTTTAATAAATGTAAAATAATTTTAAAATTATTTATTTATAAATCTTAATGAATCAAATTTAACCTTATTTAAATTTAACTTTTTATTAAACAAATTTTACCATTGAATTTTTATCAAATCAAGTCTTCATATCCATAGCCATTCGTTTACACATCTAACCGATTCCCGAGTCATAAAAGATAAAGTTTGCGCCAAAGAAAAAGAAAAAAAATAAAAAAGTCAATTAGAGAGAAAAGCAACAGAGAGTTGCTTTCATTACACATTCGTTAAAACCTACCGCGGAATCCTCTGCCATGTTGAATTCCCATGCCATTGTTTCTTCAACTTCGCGTGCTCTTCTCTCTCTAACTTTCTCTGTGCTGCCAAGTTTCAAGTTTTGAACGTAAGGACTGAGCCTCTTGACTCTTGAGAGAGTGTCAAGTCAAGACCCTTCCTTTGATCCTAATTTTAACAGAAAAGTGAAGCTTACTTTCATCCTCACAATCCCAAATGGAGAAAGCTCATGAAATTGCATTGACCCAGATGAGGAGATCAGTTGAGAAGCTTGGTTCCTCCACTGAGGTACAACATTTGCTTTCTTATTATATAAACGTGCAGATTGCAGTCCAATTAGTCCATCTCTCTCTGATGTAAGTTTAATTCCTGATTTAATGGGTTTGAGCTTACAGGATTATGGAGACCTGACACTGTTGAGGTTCTTGATAGCAAGGTCAATGGACCCAGAAAACGCAGCAAAGATGCTAGCAAAATGGCAGAAATGGAGGGCTGCTTTTGTCCCCACTGGTTCCATCCCAGAATCTGAAGTGCTAGATGAATTGGGAACAAGAAAGATTTATTTGCAGGACTTGTCAAAAGAAGGATATCCACTGCTGATTATTAAAGCAAGCAAGCATTTTCCTGCCAAGGATCATCTCCAATTCAAGAGTAAGTCTGTGAACTCAACAAGTTTCAGTCCTTTTGTTGCGACTGATTACCTTAAAAAAATTTACAATTTGATCACGTTATGAGATTCTAGTTTGATTGGTGTAATGATACCTTTTGATCTAGGTTGTCCCATATATGGCCCATTGAGAAAATGGCATGAGAGGGAGAGAGAGAATCTTAAATTGGGTTGGTTGGTTGTTCGGTTGGTTGGTTGATATTAACATTAAATGATTTTTTATATTTGGACTTTTTGGACTGTATTAATTGTTGGTGTCCCAGTAACGTGGGGCCTCAAATTAATTGCCTTTTCTTGTATATAGCTGCCTTCATTGTTAGAATATTTTATATCTGGAGGGACATAGAGCCAGAAGGAAACGAGAAGGAAGTACTATTTATATGATTACAAGCTTGATAGTTAAGATAACATTTTGTGTGTGCTAATTTATTTATTTATTGATCCATAGGTGACGCACTTATTAATTTGAATTATAGTACTTGAAAGCTTTGTTTATTTATTTATTTTTTGGTCCATTTAGAGGCTTATTGAGCCATGAATTACACAATGAGGGTAGTTCTCTTCATTCTCATAAACCTCACTCTTTTTCAAGATTAAAACCTAGACTTCTAAAATAAATAGAGTTTTAAGTACTTAACCACTCCCTAAGGGATCTTGAAAGCTTCATTTAACTTACTTCACATATGTAGAATTGAGTAGCGTGGGCCAGGGACAGATAAAAGATCCTATCTAATGATTAAGAGAGGCAACATTTAGGATTAACACCTATTATTTAAAGGGGCAGTGGTTCTAGCTGTAATTCTTATGGATAATAGGACTATATAAGTCAAAAGACTCTAAGTTAATGTTTATCTAAGGATTCTTTATGTGGCTTTTCTTTACCACTCTAATTTTTTCATTATGCAGCTGTTGTTATTCAGGGGATTGATTCAATTCTGAAAACCACTTTGAATAATCATTTGTCATATTCATGTTATCAGTATCCATGAAAGTTTTGCCAGATGACAAATCATGCAGTCCTGTGAAAGCCAATTCTGTATCTGGGACTCTTTCCATCTTTTCACTTTGAGGATGATATTGTAGCTGCTTCCCCTATCAAAAAACAAAAAAAAGTAGTCGCTTCATTGATACCTTTGCCAACGTAAATAAACCTATCTGGGATAAAAAGGAATACATATTCTAAAGTTCACAGCAAGTAGGTGTCTCAGCTTTTAGTTTACTTTGGGATTAAAGATGGGAGAAACATGGAGATAATGGAAAAAATGGAGAGGGAAGAAGGGGAGAATAGAGACCTGAGTGAGAATAATATGAATTGTATCATCAAAATTAGTCCATTTCCCATTTTCTATCTCATTTTATATGACCTCTATCATAATCTCCATAAGAGAATATACAACATTTTCTTATAGATTTCTGAAAATATTTAACGGTACCATAAAAGTAGTAGAAGGGGTATCAACTAATCAAAGGGCAGGCTGAATGATATGGTGACTTTCACACATTCAGGGGACTGCATCAGCATGCTGTATCCTGTTCTGTACTTGCAGTACTAGGTCTAAGATCAGATCCAATGGAAAATTCACTTTTCATTTTTTGTTATCACAATTCCTGTGGGATTTGAACTTTGATTTTATTTTGTTTTTCTTTTTGTGTGTTTGCACAGGGTTCGTGGTTCATCTACTAGACAAAACTATTGCAAGGTACTACTTTTCTCAAATGATAATTAATGGACTGCAACTACTTTTCTCAAATGATTCAGAATGATGAAATTCTTGGGGGAATTTCTTTAACATGATTCTACATTATGGACAAGATAGCATGAATGCCTCATTCTGTTATAACAATTGTAGTAAAAGAAGCACATTTGTTTTTTTAATCTTTGTACCTACTTTGACAATGATTGAATGCTTAAGGTTCCTATAATTGCTATTGGGATGATGTTTCCCAAGGGAATCGCATTACGTTTGCTGTCCATTGGTTAGGAAAATTAACATGAAAATGATAAATTGGAAAATAATGGCAATTAAATAACAGCTGAAAGTTAAATTACAGGAAAATTATTTCTGGGTTATTTTATTAGCACATTTGAGTGAAGGGCAGCAGTCTTTTTAGGCCCATGAAGTAGATCCATTAATTTTGTTCAAGCTGGTCTTGGCTTTTTATCAATATTTGCAGTATCAGTCATTTTGGCTACTTCAAATTAGAGTTTTATAACAATGTGCATTGAAGCAAAAGTTGTGGAAACATAGAAAGTGGGATGCCTTGATTAATTCCAGTCAATGATGCTAGAGTAATTACTTATAAACAAAGTGAGCTGTGTATATTTGACTCTTTTCCAAACAACAAAATGTGGGAGCCTTGTGCAGTGAAACACCTGTCTAAACAGTATATACACCAACTCCAGTATGGCTGTGACCTGAGATGGAAACTGCACAGAGAATTGGCACAAATTTTTATGAGTAGAGGTATAAGGAATTCAATCTCAGTCAGAGCCAATTGGCCAGAATAAGGTAGAAAGAATTTAGTAGTTTGGATGCACCTGGTAATATTTGATCTGTACTTTTGCCTGCTGATATCCTTGCTTGGTTCTCATCTCATGTCATTCTCTTTATTAGAGTATTCTGTTTTCCTATGGTCTTCACCCCTGCATTATTTTTGTGTAGTTACCAAATTCATGAATTCTCAAAGGAGTCCCATAGATAAGGTATTTATTGATCTTGTTTCAGCTCAATTAAAGGAAAAGAGAGAGGCAATGAGAAGCTGATTGGCATTCTCGATCTGCAGCACATTACATACAAGAATGTTGATGCACGTGGATTAATCACTGGTTTTCAATTTTTGCAGGTACTCTTTCATCTGTCATTTTCACTCCAACAAGTTATCCAATTCTTGCATTAGACAACAGAAAAATTCATTATTATATAGTACTTGGCAGATAAGAGAAATAGAGGGCAAAAAAAGATAAATTTGGGTCGTAATTGACAACTTTCTGTTGAATTTTGGTGGAATGTAATCCTTCCACAAAACCAGCACCATTGTGTTGAAAGCTGGTGCTAGTTTTATTGTATGTTCATTGTGGAGACCTTATATAAACTATGATGACATGTAGGTCAAAAGGTGGATATTGATGAGAAAATGCAAGAACTATACAGCTATGCCTAGTTTTGGTACAAGTTGATACTCTGTCCTTGTGTATTATGTTAAGTAAACATACTCTATACTTAGCATGCAGACGGTAATTGTTTGATCAACAAATAGCATTCTTGTGCTGATTGAGCTAGCCAGTAGCCTAGATGTGTGGTCTTTTTGTGAAATATATTTTCTTATCTCTTTACTGAGTAAATCAAACAGTAAACTTTGCAATTTTGTGTTAAGAAAAATCTTGGTTTGGATGATGAAGTTTCTCATCCAACATCAAGAATGGATCCAAACTGGAGATAATTATGTAACTTTTTCATTATAAGGTCCATTGCATTTATATGCTTAACTTCATCTTCTTGGAATTCCATTCTTGCAGGCCTACTACCCTGAGCGATTGGCAAAGTTATACATTTTGTATATGCCAGGGTTCTTTGTTGGTGTTTGGAAGATAGTTTCTCGTTTTCTTGAAAAGGCAACACTTGAAAAGGTATTTTCTACTTTCTTAAGATCTAATATACTTTAGCTAAGTCCTCCAATCTCATTTACCTATAAATGACAGAAAGAACTTTGTGAGTAGGTGTGATTTTGGAAATTCAGCTTGATGAAACTATGGGAATACCATTGTTTGTCCGACAGTGTTTGGTTTATAGAGTTGCATCTATTTTGACATTTTCCTGTACCTTGTCAATATGGACCATAGTCTGTTGCAGCTGAACATGTTTTGATTGAGCCCCTTCACAACATAGTCTGTTTAGTTGAACATGGTACCTCATTTCTGGAATTTCGAGACCTTCTTGGTCCTTTCTGTTACATTTCTGAAATTGCCAGGTTTTCTTTCTTTTTTTTTTCCATTATTATTGAGGGAAAAGAATGGGTGAGCCTTGGTGTAATGGAAAGGTCACTCTATTGTAACTGGATGTCACTAGTTCAAGTCCCAAAAATAGCCTCTTTGTGAAAAACAAAGGTAAGGATGACCCTTTTCCAGATCCCACAAGTGTAGAAGTCTTGTGCATTGAGAGGCTCATTTTTTATTGAGGGGAAATGTGAAATTTAGGTTACTAGCAACACTAATGCATTATCATTATCTCTGTATTTCTGGGGGTGAGTTTAATTAGTGCTCCTTTTAAGTCACTTTAGTGGGCTTCCAACATATAACTTGAAGTTGGTTCGTTGTTCTCAGAGACTTGTGATGTTTCGAAAGTTTGCCTTCGATATGTATGCTGTGTGGCATTGATTTCTTGTACCCCTGGTGATGTGTGCAGATTGTGATAGTGACAAATGAACAAGAGAGAAGTGATTTTATAAGGTATATCGGTGAAGAAGTGTTGCCACGAGAGTATGGTGGCCAAGCAAAGCTGGTAGCTCTCCAAGATGCTGTACTGCCCCCTATAGAGGGTTAACTTAATCCCAGATTTTTGATTAAAGAGGCAGCCATTGCAGACACAACATGCAATAGTACCATATGTCACAGCATGAGATGACAAGAGCTGTTGTGATCCAAAGTTGTACTATTTCCGAATTAATGCATGTTAATCAATGTTGAACAGTTCTATACTGCAAATGATCCAAGATTTCCCTTCTCAGGGCCCATGCATCATTTGAAAGGTATATTAGTATAAGATGATCTTGCTCAAGTTGATCCCTTGTGTTTGTGCCTGATACTGTTTCTGCCATTTACACGCTTAGCCAAAGTATATGGACGTGTTATGTTGTTAAAAGCGTCGTTTTAGCACTTTGCAGAGGCAAACTTGCATGTATTGCAATAAGCCCAGTTCTCAATGCTGCGAAAAACAATCTAGGCTAAAACTGAGAAATTCACTAGATATGAACATTAGACTAAGCCTACATTGATTTATTTCAGCTTCCCTTTCGTTCTGAAAGAAATTGTCCCAAGACGAGTCAAGGATTTACACTATTCATTACTTGTTTTTATCTTCGTCATTCAATTTTAATTTATTATGATTAATTCTCTCAACTTCTATTTTATTTTAGTTTGATCATTCTGTTAGTCAATTAAATAAAAAGTTACACAATTTACATTTTAAAAAATATATTTTTTTGCAATTAAGTCTGTTAAATTTTATTTTAGTTAATTTTCATCTTTGTATATTAAAATTCTTGAGATAATTTCAAAAGTACAATGGTATTCTTGGGATAGTTTTAAAACTTTCCATCTTATCTTAATATTTTGCTAATATAAGATAATAAATTAATTTAATTAAAATCAAATAATTTAATTATACAAAATTAAAATTAAGTATTGAAATTTAAAATAAATAATAAACTTAATAATAAATAATATAATTTATCCAATGAAACATAACTTAAAAGTGAAAAAAAAAAGACTAAACTTTAAAAGAAAGCAAAAGTAAGAATTCATTTTATTGACGCTAATTTAGATCAAAAGTTAATCATAATTATAATAAAATTTAATTTAAATTTTATTATTTTAATAAATTTTAATATTTGTAATTATATTTAAAAAATACCATATATATATATATATATATATATATATATATATATATATGTATATTATATACTTTAAAATTATTATTTCACATTTTCATCAAAGTGTGTAAATTAAAGAAAACATTACATATCTTAAAATAAATGCCTAAAGTATTAAATAAGAATATTTATTCTTTTATCCATGAAATCAACTTCCATTAGTATTTTTTTAAGTATGATTTATATGTCAAAGTTAATAATTTGAATAATATTTTATTATTTTACAGATAATAATTTTAAAATAAAATTTTTAAAAAAATTTCTAATGTATGAATTTGAGAAAACCAATTTGAATCTCCTGTCTTATTTTTTTTAGCATTAAAGTGACTCAAAAAGATGATAAAATTCTTATTTATTAAAAGAGATATGTTATTAAATTATTAAAAAAATTTTGAATGTATAAGTGTATCATGTAAAAGTTCTTATAAAAGGTAATATTAAATTATTTAAGAAAATAAATGAAGAATTTATCTATTTTACACTTTCAAAAAAGATTATTAAAAGTTTGAAGAATTTGAGGTGTATGACATTTAATATACTTTATAGAGTTAATTTTAATTAATAAATTTTTAAAATTTATTGAATTTATTATCAATTTATGTATAAATTGTTTAAAAAAATTATATGATATATAAAAAGGACTTATGATAATAACTTATATTATTTTTTATTTAAAAAAATATATTTTTGTAAATTATTTTAATAATAATTAATGAAAATATAAATGATCATAAAAATATTTTTAGACATTATTTCAACATTAAAATTATTAGTTATTTGTAATAATCAAATAAAAAGCCTATTATTATACTTTTAACTTGAAAATATAGTAGATAATTGTGACCTGAAGTGTTTGTTAAACTTTTCATTAGATAATTTGTTAAATGAAATTTATGTTCTAATTAAAAGTTTTACAAAAATATTAATTAATAACGATCAAATTGATAAGAAAAAAAATTGAATTAATATATTATAAATATAAAAACTACATGGTTATTATTTTTTTTAGTGAAACATATTTAAAATTTGAGAATTTCAACAAATTATAATTAAGAGAGAAAGGTTAATGTTAATAATTAGAACTATAATAAAATTTAATTTGAATTTAGGTGTAGATGATTCTATAAATATAATTAATTTATAGTATAAAATATATTTTAAAATTATAAGGTAATATTTTTGCCATATTTTCATAATCGTCTGACACGTCTTCCCTCCTTGAAGCCCTCTCCAGTTCATAGCATCACCCATCAGCCGCCTTGCTTAAACCCAGCCAGCACAGCCCAAGCTGCATCCGTGTCTCTCTCTTTCTCTCTCTAAAAATGGCAGCTCTTAGTCACCTAAATCACCAAACCCATCTCTTCTCCGTCAAACCCTCTCTTAAACCCATGTCCAAATTCATTTCCACTTCAAGAATACGCATGTCTCTTCAAGAATCTGCCCCTTCCCTAGCCGTGGTCGGCGTCACCGGCGCTGTCGGCCAAGAGTTCCTCTCCGTCCTTTCCGACCGCGAATTCCCTTACCGCTCCATCAAAATGCTCGCCTCCAAGCGGTCTGCGGGCAAGCAGCTCACCTTTGAAGGCAGAGACTACACGGTAGAGGAGCTGACTGCCAACAGCTTCGACGGGATAGATATCGCGCTATTTAGCGCTGGTGGGTCGATCAGTAAGTTGTTTGGGCCCCGGGCGGTTGAGAAGGGTGCTATTGTTGTGGATAATAGCTCGGCTTTCAGGATGGTTGATGGGGTTCCATTGGTGATTCCGGAGGTGAATCCGGAAGCTATGGAAGGGATTAAGGTTGGGATGGGAAAGGGTGCTTTGATTGCCAATCCGAATTGCTCTACCATTATTTGTTTGATGGCTGTTACTCCCTTGCATAGGCAAGCTAAGGTAGAGGATTTAAACATCAATTTGTGTTTTTTCGTTTGTCTTTCTTCGCCACCTTTCTCTATGTTTATTTTCATTCTGAAAGTTAAGTAGTTTCTTGATTCTGGAGTTTTGCTTGTTTTTTTTTTCCTGGATTTTCAATTTGATCCCTCTGATCTTGCATGTTGCACGTAGGGATTTTTGTTACACAGGAATTTGTGCATTTTTTAATTATAATCCTCGGGGACTGAAAGTCAATGAAGTTTCCTTTTTATGTTTGTTATGGTAAGGTTAGCTAATTGTGATGTGGAGGTCATAAATTTGAGTCATCAAAACAATCTATTTCCTTGTTATGCCCTTTAATTCTCAAAATGCTTTTGATCTGCATTGCATGGTTTGATAAAAGTGTGAACTTGAACATGACAATGGACTATTGTATGTTGCAGGTGCAACGCATGGTTGTCAGTACATATCAGGCAGCCAGCGGTGCTGGTGCTGCTGCAATGGAGGAGCTTGAGCTGCAGACTCGTGAGGTTTCCATGCTCTTATCTTGAATCACCACTCTGCCTTCTCTAATACCTAGCAGTACCTATTGTATATTACTCCTGTTTAAAGACTTGTTTCACTTTTGTGATGATTGGTTATTTTCTCATATTTTGTTTAAAAAGGTCCTTGAAGGAAAACCACCAACGTGCAAAATCTTTAATCAACAGGTCAGTCTGTGTGGTGGAATCATGTATCTTGTGATTGAAATGTTCTTTATCTATCACCGTGCCTAAGTTAACCTTTGTAACACTTTTGGATTGCAGTATGCTTTCAATTTGTTTTCACACAATGCATCTGTTCTATCAAATGGTTACAATGAAGAGGAAATGAAAATGGTAAATGAAACAAGAAAAATATGGGTAAGTTCTAAGGGCACAGCTCTTACTTTGGTCTTAATATCTAGTAAGATGTCTGCAGTAGGGAATAGAGATCTGTTTAGTTTAGTCTTTTATAAAATGTGACTTCCCTACAGAATGATGCTGATGTTAAAGTTACGGCTACATGCATACGAGTCCCTGTCATGCGTGCACATGCTGAAAGTGTTAATCTGCAATTTCAGAAGCCCCTTGATGAGGTAACCTGTGATACTATGTACTAGGAAGTTGCTTTAATACTGGTTCTAAATTAGTTTTCATTTTCATTTTTCCTTTGTTGAGGAGGTTTTTATGGGGTGGGGGGGTGCAATGTTGGAGCTTGTTGGGTATCAATTTTCATATAATATTCAATTTAATTCCATTGATTTCAGATAGAATTTGACTTGACATTTGAATATTGATGTTTAGTATCTTATTTTAAAGAAAATAATTGAAATGGATTCTCTTGTTTGGTATTAAGATTTAAAATTTGGTAGAATTCAGTTGGATTGTTAAAACTATGCTGTTATCTGTATATTAATCACCAGGCTTATATGAAGATAAGGGGAATTTTTTTTGAGGATTTTGGAATTCATATGAGGAATAAGCCTGAAATGAGTTGAATTCTTGCCCAATGCCAACTATATTGATGAGAATTGCTACCTTTATTATAACCATTGGTAACAAACAGGAGAAAAAATTTGTAAGATAAATCTACTTATATTGATATTTTATGTATCAAATAAGATGTTAAATAACATTTTCTCTGGAATGTATTTTATTTGATTAGCATTGGGAAGATCTTTAATTAGGATTTTGAGTGTTTCTTATTCTAGCTAATTAGGTTTCTACAAATGAGAGACCCTACTCTATGTGAATACATGTCCCATAGAATGAATTGGGATCTATCTTTTCTCTATTTCTGTTTCTCTAGGTACTGTCTCCTTTTTCTGGCTCGACTTCTCCAATCCTTGCTAATTTCCTTTTCATTTCTTCATTTTCCTTCCTTCTCTTCCCTGCTTTCCTCTATTCTTAGTTATTCCTTACATCAATTGTGTATCCAAGAAGCATGGAAATGTAATTGAATTCTTATATTTTAAAAAAGATGCAATACCAAACTGAGGAATTGAACAGATAGGGTCCAATTGAATTGAATGCATACCAGAGAAGCAGTTATAATTGGTAAAAACATATGTGGAACTTTCTTGCCTTTTCTTTTGTCCATATTTGCATTGGGAAATAAAGATGCATGTTTATGTTTAGCAACTCAGTTATTAATGCATTTTGTATTTTTCATTTTTCCTTTCATTTAGTGTATTAATACTACTCCTGCCATTTCCCGGGCCTTGTGTCTTTCAAAATGCTGTCTCAATAACAAATGAATTGATATGTCTTAGTTCAAATCTGTTTATAGCCTTTTTTACAAGGCATGACATTTTAGGCCTGAGGTCCTGCATATCAAAACTGTGTTTCTCTTCCTATACATATAAGATGATGTCAAATAGTTAACTATTTGGAATAGGACAAATGTCAATGTATGATTGTATTCAATGTTGACATTTTTGTGCTCAATATTCTATTTTATAGCCTTTCGTGTGGAAGGACATGGTGTTGTAACTTAGAGTAATTTGGTTCACAATGGAGAAGAAATGGAGAAAAATTTAGGTGCATATTTGCATTTTTCTCATGAATTTGATGCCACTAAATTTGAGGTGTTTGTTGTAGTTAATCACCTTGTTTTTTCTGTATTTTTGAGTCTAGCACAGGCATGATTTTAGTTTCACAAATATATTCTATATTTTTTTGACTTTTAGGTTTCAACTGGGTCCCACTTAAATTTTTTTTTCCCTTACTTTTGGCTTAACTTAACTCACCTAAAAGGTGAGTCAAATAAAAAAATCGCATTTTGTAAGTCATAGTTAATATATGCATTATAAAAGGGTGCCCTCTGGCACTATGAAGTTTGGGTGTGATTTCAAGTAAGTCTTCTCAAGATTACATGATAACTTCCAGCTCAACTATTGTTTGGGTTCTGTTCAACAGGAAATTATTGGAATTCAAATTTTCATGTTTCTAAATTAAGGATTACCCCTTGTATGTTCATGTAGGGTGTTCTCTAAATCTAACATATACTTGTAGGATTTCATGTATGAAGCATAATTATATTGGGGCTCTTAATATTTTTCTCTTGGCATGGCCAAAAATATGTCCAGTTGGCTGTGTGCTATTCTTTACGTAGGCTTACCTTTTTTTCTTTTTTCAATTTGAAGTTCTTGGTATTAACAACTTAGAAATTTATCCTAGGCTTTTTAATAGTGTTATTTTACACGCAATTTATTTTTTTGGGGGGGTTAGAAATTCTAGTGGGAAGTACTTTTGATCCCATTATAATCCACTGTTCAGGCTATGTGAAGTTTGACTTTCATCCTAGTCTCGATCGGTCTTTTAAACACCATTTCCTGCCACTGTTTCATCTTTCCTAATTTTCTAGTTAGCTCTTACTTAATAGATTTTTATGTTTGATAGCATTTGGCAACGAGTCTATTGAAAAATGCTCCTGGGGTGGTAGTTATTGATGATCGGGCATCCAACCACTTCCCCACTCCATTGGACATGTCAAACAAAGATGATGTTGCTGTGGGTAGGATTCGTCAAGATGTCTCTCAAGATGGGAATCACGGGTAAGCTTTATTTACAGGTCTCTCTTTCCCTCCCACCAGCACACAAATAGATTTAAACACATGACATTCATTATTATTTTGAGAAGCATCGCACTAATTTTGAAATCTTAAACAGTTTGGATATATTTGTCTGTGGTGATCAAGTACGCAAGGGGGCCGCACTTAATGCCATTCAAATCGCTGAGATGCTGTTATTTTGATTTCAATTTTATTTACAAGCTCTCATCTCTTCATCGAGTAATAGGATTGTTTTGTTTCATCTTTATTTTAATCCTTTAGTTTTTTTTTTTT
>CM038608.1:7312855-7325276 GCA_021533255.1 Ceriops tagal
TTTTTTTTTTTGGTTGTGTTTGTGTGCAGTTTTCTAGCTTAGATTTACTGTTCTTGCTCTTTTTTTTGAGGCCTTGGGTCACTTTGGAATCAGTTTCTATGGTGTGTTTAGGGGAATTATGTTTGTTTTTATGCTTTGTTTCTTCCCTGGAGGACTTCTGAATTTGTAAAGTTTTCTGTGTATTTGTTCTGGGGAGAATGATTATATTTTATAAGTATCAACTGTGTGGCTTTTGTCATGACTTTTGTACAACTATTACTGATTGAGATTCTAGAAATTTGTTGTAATTCCCGTTAGCTTTCACATATTTGTTGAATTCCCATATATTTTGATAATATTGATGTGATCTTTGACTATACAGTTCACTTAGCAGAGTCTGCATCTGAATGTGGCGCTTAGTTCGATGAGTAAGACGGTTCAGGTGTCTGGTTTTCCTTCTAGTGTCAATGTGACACGGATTAAGGGATTTCTGGAAAACTATACAGGAGAAGGAACAGTTTATGCTATTAAGATCAGGCAATACAGAAGTGGGGGTCCAAGAGTATATGCGATTGTGCAGTTCACAACCTCTGCTGCTGCTGAAAGAATTCTTTGGGCAAGTCAACAGATACGCTATGGTACATCATATCTCAAGACAAGATCCATGGATTCCGATATTGTGCCGAAGCCTAGAACATTTTTACATGTCATGGAACACCTAGCAGTGCATTTTGGGTGTCAAACTGCAAAAGAAAGGTTTCTTGTTTTCTGGCAAGCTACAAATGTTTTGGTGAAGTTTGGGTTAGGAATGAAGAGATTACACTTTTTTCTATCTCATTGTTACAAGCTTGACCTTTTTTATGAGAATATCTGGCAAATTCAGCTACATCGCCCACGGGGTCAGATCGTGCAGTATCTCGTCATTCAGGTTGCTCATAACCTTGATGAACCTTTTCTGCAATCTGGAAAATACGTCACGGCCATCTCTTAATATTTTTGTTGCAAAATAAAATTGTTTCCTTCGTCATCGCTGACCTGCTGCATGTACTTACTAAGATCATGCCAATGTTCTTAAGTGTGCATTTCATTTCAACCTTATATTGTGTAATCTAAGCACACATTATGTTTGCATTCTACTTCTAGGGATTTTTTGCCCTCATATTCTTCGAGGTGGACCACATCGCGTTAGAATTCCCATGTTCTAATGGGTGTCAGCTTCTTTACATCTTAGTTAATATTGCAATTCCTCTTGTTCCTTATTAGATTATTTGTCTTTGTATATCGCAATTCATGTTGGATGCAGCATCATTGACTCTGTTTAAGTTTGGTAGATTTTAGAATCATGTTCGATTGGAATCACATGGTTTGTACATGCCATCAGAGATGGAATTTGGGACCACTTTTTTAATAGGGCATATGACAGTAGAGACAAATTGTAGATCATTTTATCTCTTTATGCACAGGTGATAGTTTCCATCTTATACTTTCTTTTTCCTATTAGAGGTGCATGCTTTGATAGGATAGAGGGAGTATTTCAAAATGACTAAAATGGAACCAACTTTGTGGCAACGAAAGAGGCCTTGTCTATGAAACATGTCTAAAGAGTCCAAGGTTGCCTTGACTGACATTAATCCACCCTCTCATTTCTTATGAAAAAGTTTCCTGTGGGTTTCATCTTCCATTCTTGGTGTTTAATTCATGCACATTATATGTACAATGTTTGACCATTCATTTAAAATTCTTTTTATTAAATACTGTTTCACTGAACGTTTTGAAGGCTGCTGTCACTTTTCAGGGATTTTGACTTGGAAATGCCCTATATCGGGAAATCTGGAATGCAGGACCTTGGTTAAAATGATGTATAGTGCTTTGTTAGGCAAGAGATAGATTTCAGATGCTTTTCTTGGTGCTGTACTTAGATCACTTTTTTGCATTGATTTAGTTGAAATAAATTGGAATTAAAAACCGGTTGCATTGGGTAGCCATGTTTTCTTCTTCCATAGGCATGTGACAGAAATAGTCTGTCAGGCAAATGTGATGCATATGAGATGGGAGTACACAGTGTATTCTGAATAACCATTGAACACGTATGGTCCCACTGCCATGAAAGTGGTTTTGGTGATGAATATAATTTGGGACCAGCAAAGATGTTGTCTCGAGCTTTGCTACCTCTAATTTCTTTGTTTTAAAATGCATAGAAGCTGACAAGATAACTTTTCTAATATGTTTTTGTTCCTTTTTGATTTTTAGCTATTTGGTGCACCTCGGATATTTAAGAAAGATGAACGGCTTTCATTGAGTGTATATGAGGACCCACTTCTAAACTTTTTCAAGGATGACCCTGATGAACAGTGGGTTCGGACAACTGATTTCACTCCATCATCCAGTATTGGGCATTCATCTGCATTGTGTTTGGAGCTTCCTTATGGTTGCCAACTTCCAAGATTCCAGGAAGACTTTTCTTACTATAGAGAAACTGAAGGAAAATTTGTATTGGAGAGCGGTTCTACTTTTTCTCTTGATCCAGATCTTGTCCCCATTGTTAGTCCTCCTGTGGGTGTTTATTTGCCATATGAGATCTTGTTCAAGGTTAACTTGTTGGTGCAGAATGGTTGCCTTCCAGGTCCAACACTTGATGCTAGTTTTTTCAGGTTGGTTGATCCAAGGAGGTTTCATATTGTCTGCATAGAGCATGCACTTGAGAAACTCCTTCACTTGAAAGAATGCTGTTATGAACCTTCTAAGTGGCTCAGTGAGCAGCATAAGAAGTATATTACATCCAAGAATCTTCCGAGATCACCTGATATATCTCTGGATGATGGTTTGGTGTATGTACGGCGGGTACAAATAACGCCTTGTAAAATTTATTTTTGTGGCCCAGAGGTTAATGTTTCAAATCGGGTGTTACGCAATTATAGTGAAGATATCAATAACTTTCTTCGTGTTTCCTTTGTTGACGAGGAGTTGGATAAAATGTATTCAACAGATCTGTCCCCACGGACATCTTCTGCAAACGAGGATAGGAGAACTACAATTTACACAAGAATTCTGTCTATTCTCAGAAATGGAATCATTATTGGTGATAAGAAGTTTGAGTTCCTTGCCTTTTCATCCAGTCAGCTGAGGGAAAATTCTTGCTGGATGTTTAGCTCAAGATATGGGCTCACTGCTGCTAACATAAGGGAATGGATGGGTACTTTTCGGCAGATAAGGAATGTGGCTAAATATGCTGCCAGACTGGGCCAGTCCTTTGGTTCATCAACTGAAACTCTGAGTGTTGGTGGGCATGAATTTGAAGTTATTCCTGACATTGAGGTTGAAAGAGGGCAGACCAAGTATTCGTTCTCCGATGGCATAGGCAAAATATCCTCTGCATTTGCCAAGCAAGTGGCCAGAAAATGTGGCTGGAAAGAGTCTCCCTCTGCTTTTCAGATTCGATATGGTGGGTACAAAGGCGTTGTGGCAGTTGATCCATATTCAACAAAAAAGCTATCATTGAGAGAGAGCATGTGCAAGTATGAGTCTGAAAACACCAAACTGGATGTCTTGGCATACAGCAAGTATCAGCCTTGCTTCTTGAACCGGCAATTGATAACTCTTCTCTCAACCCTTGGAGTTCCTGATCAAGTTTTTGAGAAAAGACAAAGACAAGCCATTGATCAACTTGATTCTATTTTAACAGATTCGTTAAGGGCTCAAGAGGCACTGGAATTGATGTCTCCAGGCGAGAATACAAAAATTCTCAAAGAAATGCTTTTATGTGGTTATCAGCCTGATGCTGAACCATTCCTTTCAATGATGCTTCAAACATTCCGGGCATCAAAGCTACTTGATCTAAGAATAAAAACAAGGATATTTCTTCCAGATGGCAGAGCTATGATGGGATGTTTAGATGAAACTGGAACATTGGAATATGGACAAGTGTTTGTGCAAATTTCTAGAAACGGGCGAGGGCAATCAGGTAATAATTCTGTTACACTTGGAAGCAGTAGACCAGAAGTTATCATAGGAAGAGTGGTTGTAGCTAAAAACCCATGCTTGCACCCGGGTGATGTGCGAGTTTTAAGGGCAGTCAATGTGCCAGCTTTGCACCATATGGTGGATTGTGTGGTTTTTCCACAGAAAGGACAAAGGTAAATCTTGCTACATGCCTCATTTTGCAAATTGTTGGCTAGATTACTGTGCAGGTAAAGATGATTTGTTGGATATTGCCATTTCCTTACATGTTAGATTCCTGAGTTTAGGAGTTTTTTCTTCCTTTGTTTCTGTTTCTTATGCGTATCTAGAAGTTTAGCCAGATTGTTGGTCAAAATTATGTAACTTATTAGGTGTGCTTATTATTACTATTATATATCATTTCAAAAGGAAACAAAAGTATTACTATTATATATGCATATAATTTTTAACATGAAGTAAGCTCAATTAAGATTGCTTACAAGCCAAGCCCAATTAAGCTTAGCCATGTTTAACTGAGGCTTGTTTAGCAAACTAGTCATAACAAGCTAGTTTAAGGTCTGTGTTTAGGTATGGACTGGCTTTTGGAGAGCTTCTTTTAGCTGTTGCAGTTGTAACTTCGAGTGAGAAATTCATAATTTTCCAAAGTCATTCTTCTGGATTCTTCTCCTCATTCAATGGTTGGTTTGATGTTTTTGTTTGAACTGGAGAATGTGAAGCTTTGCCTTCTGACCTTTCTAGGAGTCTCAATGTGCTGTGGGATGCATTAGGAGCAAGTTCTGTATTCCTGTTTCACTGCAAGTCCCTGGCTTTTATTTTACACACATTGCACCTTCGAAAATTACACACATGTTTGACAAACCGTATGACATGTAAGGTTTCTCTGTGTTTGTAAATATGAAGGATCCTGTAACTGCCTTTCCAGAAACAAGTGTTTGCCAGAACATTTATTTATATGAATGTTTGAATTTTAATTTTAGACCTCATCCAAATGAGTGTTCGGGAAGTGATCTGGATGGTGATATATACTTTGTCTGCTGGGATCCTGAACTAATACCACGTTGGGCATCCCAACCGATGGATTATACCCCAGAGCCAAGTATACAATTGGATCATGATGTTACAATGGAGGTAAAAACTTTTCTATATGCAACTTGCTGGAATGATAATTAACATCTTTTTTCAACATTATTTTGTAAAAATTTTCTCTTTTTTTTTTAACTCTTATCAAAGCCATTGTTAAAGATTTCTGAATTTTTAAATGGGTAACTAGCAACTGTGATATATTCTGGACTGTTAAGTCTTTATGACTTGCATGTTCTTGCTGGTTTTTCATGTCCGGTGGCCTGCAAGAGTTGATAATATTTGGTCACATTTTCAAAAGCTCCTTGTTTTACCATGGGAAGAGATGCCATGCTGGTTTGCTACCATGATCTTCCACCTCCTGTATTTTAGCAGCAAATGGGTTGGATTTGGTTGTGGGTGGGTGGGGTTCTGGTCATTATACGGTATGGTCACCTCGGGTCATTTGGGTTCTGTGTCATTTGGGCTAGGTTATTTTTGGTTTGGGTCACTTGGGTTTCGGGTATTTGACTATTTTGGGTCATGTGTCAGGTCCAAATGGGTTCGTGTCAAATTGGGTTTGGGTTACTTGGATCATTTTGGATTTCGGGTGCATTGGGTTTTCAATTATATTGTGCAATTTTTATTTCCCGGTGCCAGTTTTGGTTCAGGTTTTGTCACTTATAGTTTCA
This sequence comes from Ceriops tagal, assembly GCA_021533255.1. Taxonomy (NCBI): domain Eukaryota; kingdom Viridiplantae; phylum Streptophyta; class Magnoliopsida; order Malpighiales; family Rhizophoraceae; genus Ceriops; species Ceriops tagal. Next base: position 7,318,543 of record CM038608.1, read on the forward strand.
ATTAAATGTTGTTTTATGTAGACTTGTTTTCTAAGGTGCATTTTGGTTTATCCGTATAGGCTATCAGCAACTAGACTTTGATTTGATTCAATGAATAACTTGTTGAAGTAACCACACATAATTTCTTGGATAAATCAAAACCCGGTCGGGGAGTGGCCACCGGGGGGGGTGTTTGCAAGTCTCAGTTGTAACATTTAAAACCATAGGATTTGCCAATTCAAGGTATCTGTTTATGAGCTGGGATTTGTGCTTTTGTCCTTGTGCAAAGTTTCTTATGCTGCCATCGGGTTCATATTTCTGTTTTAGTGAGAGATTGTAATCTCATTGGTACAGGAAGTAATGGAGTACTTCACCAACTACATAGTTAATGATAGCCTAGGAATAATTGGAAATGCCCATATAGCCTTTGCTGACAAGGAACCTTCCAAAGCAATGAGTCATCCATGTATAGAGCTTGCAAAGAAATTTTCCATTGCGGTTGATTTTCCGAAAACTGGAGTGCCGGCTGAAATACCTTCTCATCTGAAAGTGAAAGAATATCCCGATTTCATGGAAAAGCCTGACAAACCAACTTATGAATCAAGAAATGTGATTGGAAGGCTTTACCGAGAGGTCAAAGAGATTGCACCAGGCTCTATTGAGTCCTTCAGTTTGGAGGTGGCTAGGCAGTGTTATGACCAAGATATGGAAGTTGATGGTTTTGAGGATTACATAGACGATGCTTTTTATTACAAAAGCAATTATGATTACAAGTTGGGCAACCACATGGATTATTATGGCATCAGAACTGAGGCAGAAATTCTCAGTGGAAACATTATGAAAATGTCGAAATCTTTTACTAAGAGAAGGGACTCAGAAGCAATTGGAATGGCAGTCAGATCATTGAGAAAAGAAGCTAGGTCGTGGTTCAACGAAAAGGGAAGTGGGGTAGACTCTGATGCAGACGATGCATTAGCCAAAGCCTCAGCTTGGTACTATGTCACCTATCATCCTAGTTATTGGGGTTGTTACAATGAGGGAATGAATCGAGATCATTTTCTCAGCTTTCCATGGTGTGTCTATGATAAACTGATCCAGATCAAAATCAAAAAGGCAAGCATTAGGGAGAGTTTACATTACTCTTCACTAGGACGTCGGTTCAGGCAGGTGCTGCAATTGCATTGATCTTCTAATGTTATATATCTGGAGACTTAGTTAACTTATCTAGTAAATAACTGTCAGGGTTGTGTATATGCTTGTATGATCACAGAACAACATGCGTCTATTTCATGCTTGCAATATGTTGATGTGAGGTTGTTTTCAGAATGTGTTGCCGTTTGAAGGATGCAGTTTTCTTATTCGGTGTTATGAGGTTATGCGCTCGTTCAATTGTCAATTTATCAATGAACCAACGCGGCTGCTGTTGCAGATATTGCCTGTTGGTAAGCTCGTCCATTGAGAAGTTGTCTGTAATATTACAGAGAGTATGAGAGCCTCATACATTGTGAATACTGTTTTATTTTTTCAATAATATTACATGGTTGAGATATCAGGACTTCACTTGCTCAGAAAAGTTTATCTTTATACCTAAGCAATGAGAGGTTCGAATGTTAACCTATTTTAAGTGTTACATTTGCGTTTCAAAACCATTGCCAACTGCTTTCCTTTACTGTTTTATAGTGCCATCAAGACCAGCAAGTCATCAATTTTTGCCTTAAAGCAATTGAATAATTCATCCATTATCTCTTCTCCAAAGTGCAAGCTGATGATTCCCTCAAAGCCAGCTCTTAGCATCATCGGGTTTGCCTGTCCCGTCGCCTGGCAGGCGGCATTTGTTATCTCAAGTCTCTCGGTGGTAAAAGAGCCATTTTGCTCTACTAGTTCCGACACTTCCTTAGCAGTCACAATATACGCTGGAACATTAAAGGACTCCACCAGAGATTCAAAAACTAATCCCTGCAAAAACAAAGGCCAAGCAGTCAGCTTTCACTAAAATATTGCCATCTTCAAATTTCATATTGCATCGTAGAAGTGCCACTAATCTTAAAGTGGAAATTGGTTACACATCCCTAAGGGTATTTCCTGTTGTTTAAGAATTTGAACTTTCGGGTTGGATGATTCTTTGGTCCGGCTAGCTTGGTAAGGTATATGAGAAACTGTGCGTTTTAGAACATGGAACACGATAATATATCATATGATATTTTAATCTTATTTCGGTGTACCATATCGTGTCCCATGTACCAAAAGCAATGAGTAGAATCAAGGTTGACTATTCCTGTTATGCAATATACAACTTAATGAGTATCTCTGTTATGTAGCGTACAACTCAACTCAATGAGTTTATTAATGAACTAGAAAGAGAAGAAAGAAAGGAAGGAAATTGAGTATCCGGCTTACATCGCTCGCCATGTCCATGAGGCAGGACCCCAAACAGTTCTACAGAAGACCCAATAGTTCATCGGAGAGAGAGTTCTCATCGAGGGTAGATGGCATGAGAAGCAACATCGTGTCCCCATCAACTAGCTCTTTAGCCCTGGCATCCAAAAGGTGCTTTCACATCCTTAGCAAATTGGTTTGCCAAAGCCTTCACTATTGCTTTTGGGGCTCTGGCATAATGAACTCTTCCCTTGTTCGACGTAGAAGATCCCTTGTCTAGTTACCTCCTCGTCTGGCACCTGAGACAGCCATTGTAGTGCAAAGCATGAATTTACAAAATGGAGAGTTGACTTGGAGAATAACCGGCCGTAGAACGACACTGGGACTCCGGCCGAGAAGTACTTTTTCGAGGGACGGAGACAAGCGAAGAGGGTGGTGAAATCATTGAAGGGAAGGTCATTGAAGAGGACTTGGAACACAGGCATTTGGTCAGGAATGAGGCCTTGTGAAATCAACTTTCTTTCCACAGCTTCGGCTACAAATTGCACATGGTTGAAGGTGCCCGGCCCTCCTGAGCATCCCAAATCGGCAATTTAAAATGCGTTCGAGTTACCTTGCAAGTCAAGATTATTGGCTATTGCCTCATCAATTATTTTCTTTACGAAATTTATGGCAAATTTCTGCAAAATAATTTAACAAGAATGTAAGTAATATCATTTTTATTTTTCAAAAAAAAAATTATAATGTAGCAATATCAATCTTCTATTTTTCCCAATGGTTTAATAGAAATGTTAGTAAAATTTTCATCTCTGCTTTCCCATTAGAGTTGAGATGTTTGTGATTATTATTATTATTGTTTTCAATCAGTCAACATTTGTATTTATTGTAATCAAAAAACATTTTTGTTTATTTTCAATTACAAAACTTAGTATTATGTACGATATTTTGAAGATCGAAAATCAACCGATCAATTCTTTTCTTTAAAAATTTAATTATAATAGAATTTAATTTTTGATATTTTACCTGAACCATAGAGCAATATAAAAATATATTTTCTTAAAATGTATCTTATCATTTTTTTTGTTTTTTGGTAGTTAAAATAGAGGAGTCAAAAATCTTATTTTGAGAATCACAATTCTATATTGACGTCAACGAAGGGGGTTGATTGGGAAAAAATAAGGAACTATATGGATCTCACGTCTCAAGTCTCAAATTGCAAACATACACAAAATGGTATTCGCTGGGCGTTATGTCTTTTTCCTTCCAGTTAATTGGGAGCCGAGAGCTTTGGTCTTGAAAATGACTCCAACACTATCGAAGCCGATCGAATATAACCCATTAAAGCATTGGGTTGTTAATGAATAAAAGAATTTTATACGAGCAACAACTTGCTTTGAGCATCTTATCTAGCTAATTGACGTGTGAACTTTGTTTTGAAGCAATCAGCAGATATTGTTCATCGCAGACGATAGAATGAATAGTTAGATGCCATCCCACCGCACACAGTGACAAACTAATAATGGTTTTGTCTATGAAACGTCCGTTAATTGATGATGAAATAGAGATCCATCCATACATTGGACATGGAGACTCGATATTACATGTGGTTTATAATAATCCTTTTTGTTTTTGTTGGTGTGGGGGGGGGGTCATTCAGCTTCGCCAGCCAATTAGGGACACCAACTCCATGTTTGGATTGTGAGAAAGATGGAAGAATAGAATGAAACTGTACTTTTCTCACTAACTTGGTGTCAAATGATGAAGTTGCTTCTGCTGCTCTGGATGAGGTTTCACAACATTACTTATAGTTACGTCTAATTATCGAACTTAAATTTTTTTATTGTAAAAACTGATAATGAATTCCTTGTGAAGTTGGTAATCTTGTGTAACTTATCGATTATTTTTTTTTATTTTTTTTTGTCTTTCATTAATGAATATATTGATGCCTTGTTACCTGCTAGAATTGCAAATCAAAGAAGGAAAGAAAGAAAGAAAAAATGGCCAAAATTTCTCAATTGGTTAATCGTAAGGAGGATCTAAAACACGTCTTCAAATCTCCCATGGTACCTAAATCTTTTTACTGCTTGATTTTCAACAAATTTTGGATGTTAAGCATCTCCTTGTCTTAAGCTCTGGTGATAAAACTAAAGAACGGTTCAGAAAATAATTAAAAAGTATATATAAGACTTGGCAAACGATAAGTTCTGCAGTTGAAAACAATTCAATAATCTACTAACACAACAACAACAACAGCATCATCAACAAAAGTGTTAACCTAAAATTACTCGGTTCTTCCTAGAGTATCTTCTTCTCCACTACACTCATATTTTTAAGACATGTTATTTTATTTTATTTTTTTACAGTCTAACACACATTACTGTATAGTATCATTGGCGTAATTGCCATTGGATAGAATTTATTCTTCCACTTAATGAGAATTTTGCAATCACGCAAAGCTTTTGTGGCATATTTTCATTTTAGTCATCCAACCCTCATCCTATGAAAAATGTCCTCATCAATATTGCCATCCCTCTAACAAAAGTGCCTTAATAACAAAATTGACAAATTCAGGGACTCTTGCACCCTCTAATCTAATAGTGTGTCCCAGAGCATTCTTAACATTACTGAAATTATAATGCTTATATTCTGTTTTTGTACTAATCAACTTAAAGCCGACCCTTGGTGCAAAGCAATCGTAATATGTCACTAGTAAGTACTTTTATAATTTCCATGTAAGTTTGTGATTTAGACCCGGAAATTCAATATTTGAAACCACATTTGAGAAGAAATTCAAGTTTTAGGTGGCAGAACCTCCAAGAAACAGCCAGAAGTTCCGAGGAACTATGCAAACCAAAGGAAGAGAACCGTTCCATGATGACCTGCATAGTGTACTTCAGGGGGAAATTCTCGTACGAAACCAAAGGAAAAAGAAACAAAAGCAATTATACACACCCAGAGACGAGAACATTTAGAAATGCAGTAACAACTGTTCCACTTCCTCTGTGGTCTGTGTGGTGCCTTTACAAGTACTGGTATTTGTAACCAAATCATAGCTTAATTCCAATATGAGGCCACCTCACCATTATGCTGAGAAAGCTTCCCTAGTTTGGTTCCAATAATTTTATTGAAGACGTCAAAAGGCATAAAGCAAATTCAATTGAAAAGGAAATGGATCACCTTTAAGCTTAAAAGTCATTTCTATATTAATCCACTGTTCAACAAGAAACCATGCCTCCAAACAAACGGCGTAAATTCTGTGATTCTACAATGTAACGTGAAAAATATGACTGCACCAGTGCCCTCGTCCCGTTCAAGGTAACATCTGTATTATGAGTTTCCCGGGGTGGGTGGGACCGAGGGAGGGGGAGAAATGGCAGCTTTAATTCAGGAGGTTGAAATTACAATTCAATTACTGAAACAGTTGAATTGAGATTTATCCCTAGAATTGAATTAAACTCCATTGTACTCTAATAACATTCTGCTTACCTTGAAATTACGCAAGAACCACATGATAATGACACACAACATTTGCAAACTAACCAATTAATTAAAATGATGCGTACTAACGTTGAACACAGAAATTAAGTCCCCACAAACAATGATTCAATTACAATCAGTATGACTAGGCTTCTTCAGTACTGTTGGAGAAATTTTTATACAATCTTAGACACCATTCAATCCAAGAGACCGAGAAACCAAAAGAAAAAGGAAAAAAGAAAAAAGAACATCCATTGATTATTTTCCATAACCCCAAAAATCCATCTCCCCACGCAGCGAGAGCTGATTGATTGGGTGCACAGAAGATGCATTGCTTGCATCCTCAAACCTTATTCCCTTAGAAGAATCTTCATTTCCCAGATGAGAAGTGACAATCCGATCAAGCATAGCCCATTCATTAATGCCCTGTGTTGTTGGTTCACATGTGCCAACCTCTAGTCCTGGCTCGGAGGCTTGATACCTAAGGCTCTCACTTCCACTCTCACAGTCCCTGGCACTGGACATAAGCTGCTTAACCATGACCGGCGACTCCGATGAGAGGGCCGTGTAGTCGAACCCCATTGGCTTGTGGTGGGTTGGCATTATGTTCTGTGATTGGAAAAGAGAATATTGGGATGGTGTCAAGTGTGAAGAGTAGTGAAGGGCTAGCTCAGGTTTATTGTTGAGTTCAAAGGGTTGTTGACTGCCCCCATGGTTGTGGTGCTGCCTTAGTAGATATTGGTTATCCTTGTGAATGAAGGTGTAAGGTTGATTGGTACTGGATGTGTTGAGTTGTTGGTCAGATGAGTTCATGCTTGTTCCTCCTTCATTGCCAATCTTGAACAAATTCTTCTTCTTGAATACCCTACATACCACCCAACCATCCTCCTGCATTTCGGGCA
>CM038608.1:7331073-7496352 GCA_021533255.1 Ceriops tagal
AGAGAGAGAGAGAGAGAGAGAGAGAGAGAGAGATCGATATTGGTGAAAGAATGATCTAGGAAACACAATATATTTTCACAGCATAATTACCAAATGTATGCAACTTACTTGCGTAATTGGCATGAATGATCTGATTTAGTGTTATATTATTTTAAATTTTAACTCACTGAAGTCCAAAATAATTATATTCGAGTTTTTTTTTTAAATATTTAAGTTATGAACCTAAATGTTTTAGGTCATTTGATTGTGATCCTTCTCCTGAAAATGAGATTTTAGGTGTACGATGTTTCAAGCACTAAATTAGCATAATGTGTTGGTGTGAAGATGAAACGATTCAAATTGGTTTGAATTTAAGCTGACTATGATATTAGTTACATAATCACATAATTCAAAAATAAATAATTGTCAAAAATAATTTCAAGCAATTCAATTATTGACTATTATCTTTGCGAATATATGAGAATTTTAACAATTAATGAAATAAAATATTAAGTAATTATCATATATATATATATATTATGTGTGCATATATAACTTTTAGGCATCATGGTCCAACTCTAGTTTATTAAGAGAGGAAAAAGAAAAGGAGTGAAAATATCACGAGGAAAAAGTAAAATCATGGTTAATACCAAAAGAAAAAGAAGCAACTATGTTTTCATCAAAACTTATCAATGTGAAAATCAAAGTGAATAACCATGTATCTATCATAAATATTCTCTAAACCCAAGTTGCAAAGACATACATTATGATCAAAAATATTTTGAAACATTTGGATATAACATTAGAACTACAATAAGAGCATGAATCTGTCATATAATTTAGTCTTGTCTCAACATTCTAATAAATTTATTAATATTAGAGTTCTAAAACAAACACAACTAGGAAAAGGCAAGCAATGAGAAAAAGAAAGATTCTTTCAAGTAATTAAGAAATAAATGCTTAACCCTTTTGCAAATTATTACAAGTATTGATTCTTTTCAAGTCATTTATTAGGACGCACTATTGTCAAATATCTTTATGAATCCAGTACTTTTGAAAATGCATTAGCAATTTCAATTGAGGCATTTACATAATGAATTCTCCTCTTGTTCCATGTTGGAGATTTCTCGTCTGATAGCCCTTTAGGCAGTTTGGATAGCCAATTTAGTGCTACAGAGGTATAAGCAAAGTACAGAGACTACTCCAAGAATGGTCAGTTATGAAACAAATTGGGAACACCAGTTGAAAAACTTAAGTATAATGCATAAACAGATGTACTAGCCACACTCATATCATTTGTGATGAGATCTCACGTTAGATAAGAAGAAGAAGATCCTAAGTCTTATACTATATACCCCAACAAGTTGTCTTTTGGGGAAAGGGTAATGGTCTCGTGACAAATGGTATTAGATTCAACCCAAATCTGATGTCCACTGTCAAACGCTTTATGTGGGGGAGTAGGCAAGCGAGCTTCATTTGAAATGAGGACATCACCAAATTCAATGAGTGAGAATGTGACGAAATCTTACAGATAGGAAGAGGATATCTTAAACCTTATAAATATAAGAAGCTGCCTTTTAGGGAAAGGGACCTTATAAAAGTGGGAGGTTGCTTTTTAGGGAGAGAGTAATAACCTCGTAACACATGTCATCAGGATACATATATATCATAGAACAGTCCAAAGAATCTTTCCCTAAAATTAAGGTGTAATTGAATAAATAAATAAAAACTGATTCTATGAAATATAAATTAAAATTAGTTGTCTATAAGACTCAAGAAACAATTATTAAACATCAAATAAAATAGTTGTCTTGTGCTTTGAATATAATTAGTTGTAATATTTTCGTTAGAATCTATTGATTATGTATTTAAGTTCTATTAGCCCTGTCTTTTTAATTGAATTCTTGATTTCACTTATAACTATAATCATATGGCCATTCTTAAACTTGTTAGACAAATGACTAGATCTATAGATTGTGCAGTCTTTTCACATGAAATGTGGTCCATATATTTATAGGGAGTTATTTCATTTGAAATTATTGTGGATGAAATACTAATAAAAGAATTGTTCACCAAAGTGGACTATTAAACTCTAATCCTTACTAGCTGTTACTTTAATGTAGTCTATTAACATCCTTTATTTTCAATGAATTTGAGGCAATTTTTGTTGATAAGAACAAGAACACTCCTTTGCATACACACATACAACTGATGCCACAGAGGAATCGTGTAATTACACAGCGTAATGCAATTTGTATCACATACTGCTACACAGAAATAATCTCCTTTTGGCTCGCCCTAGTTAATCCTAAAGTGAAGAGAAGAACTCTTACACTTTACAAGCTCTATTGTATGTTAAGTTACGAAACAAAAAAGTTATAAGGCAGGTGAATTGAACCAATTGGACAAGAATTATGACCATTAATTTTAATATATAAAAACAAATGTAAAAATTGTAATTAACTGAAATTAATGATTATAATTAAATTTTGTTCACATTTATGTCTAAATTTTTTAACTTTGTAATATAATTTGTTGTGAAATTATAAACGAATTTGAAGAATATAGTGGATAAATAGTGATACAATGTTTAGCAAAAATAAAGTTAAAATTCAATTAGATTTAAGAAATAACATTTCTCAAAGAAATATAATAATAAAACTGAATTTTTTACTAAAAGTGTTTATTCAGTACAATAATTTAGCTCTTAAAATTACATGTATATTTATAGTTATATTTATTTAACATTTTATTGACTAATGAAAAAAATCTAATCAAATAGAAAATATTTAAAAATAAAAAAATTTATGAATAGTTAGAATAATTTCTAAATAGTTTCATTTGATACTTGAAAACTAAATCTTCTAAAACTTTCCTCTATACTTTAAATGGTCTCTTTGATCTATAAAGTTTTAAGTTATTCATTTTATGTCAATCCTTTCCATTTAGAAAAAACTTCATCTTAAATTTAATTTAGGCTCTGGATAGAAAGCCTTATTAGTATGAATAAATATTTTCAACATTCAAGGTCCTTAAATTTTTCTATTCCTTAAATAGATCAATCACATAGATATTCTCATTGATTTTCTTTAACACTTAATAAGGATTATATTCCTTAGGTTGCAATTTATTATAGGAACTAATGAAAAATGGCTTCTTGTAAAGGAATACTATCACCATATCACTCTTTTAAAATAGTTTGTCCTTTGATGTTTGTTTACAACTTTCTTATATTTATTATTGACAATTTCCAACTTCTATTTTACTTTAACTTGAATAGATTACACTTATACTGTGAGATACTTATTTATAACACTAAAGTCTAGAACTTAAGGAAGTTTAACCAAATTTAAGGTATGTTGTAAACATTTAGTATAAACAATAATGAAATGAGACTTTCCCATAACATTGCAAATTGCATTATTGTAGGCAAAGTTTACTTAAGTTAAAGCAAAATCTTATTGGTTTTTCTTATCTCCATAAATACTTTAAATGAGATTACCTATGTACCTTAAGTAATTTAATCTTTCCATCTATTTGGAGTTGAGTTGTACTACTAAACTTAAGGGATAAATCAAACAATTTCCACAAAGTGATCCAAAAATGATTGAGAAACTTAGTGTTATAGTAAAAAATGATGGATTTAGGCATTTCATATAAGCATATACCCTTTTTAAAGAACAAAATAGTTACATTTGAGATATCAAAATTTGTTTTGTAAGGAATGAATGACTTATTTTAGAAAACCTATTAATAATAACAAATACAAAATTTACACCTCATTAGGTATGAGGTAAGCTTATAATAAAATCAATGGATAAGTCTTTCAATATTATCTAAAACAGACAAAGACGTATAAAGTTCAATATTTTATGATTAACCCTTGAATATTTGACAAATATAGTATTGTTGGACAAATTTACTGATGTTTCTTTTTAATTGTGGCTAATAATATCACTTCTAAGTAGCAATAATTATCTTATCATGCCTAAGATAACCTGTAATACTATCTTCATATAGATAATGAACAATTTTTTCCTTTTAATAAAGATTAAAGAATACAAAGTTGATTTTCACACGTCAAATGGCTATGATAAATATAGAAATCATTTGTTGGTTGCCTTTGACTACATTTTTAGCAAATTATTTTAAATTTCTCATCATGTTTATACAATTCACAAAAAGATTCAAAACACACTATCTTATTATCCAATATAATTAATAATTATGCTCTCTTGCTTAAGGCATCAACAATATTATTTTATTGATTTGCCTATAAAATAACTTAAAAAGAAACTTTTGTAAGAAAGTAAACCACCTTGTGTGCATATCATTACTAATTTACTTTTAATTATGGAGATATTTCAAAGTTTAATGATTTGAATATAAAATGAACTCATATTCTACTAGGTACTATTCCTAATGCTTTAAGTTTTTACAACCATATAAAATTTCTTATTATATGTAGTCCATTTTTATCAAACCTTATTAAATTTTACATTAAAATATGTGACTCGTCTTTTTCCTTAAGAAAGAACAACATTGATTTTAACTTTGCTAGCACCTTTAATTTCATATAGCTTATCAAAGCTAGGTAAGGTTAAAATTTAAGCAATACATAATTTTTCGTTAATAAAGGTAAAATGTTGTTCTTACTTATCTCCTTATTAAAACTTGCTTTTCTTAAAATACTCAATAATAGTTGTGACAATAGTATTAAAATTATAGATGAACTTTTGATAAAAAGTTATTAAGTTATGAAAACTTTGCACATCATTTATTGGTTTGAGAGTAGGTTAATTTCTAATTACTTATATATTATCCTCATTAACTTGGATATCATGGAAACTTTGATAACAAGACTGTTAAGTCATGGAAACTGTATATATCATTTATTGGTTAAAAAGTAAGTCAATCTCTAATTGCTCGTACATTGTCCCTATCAATTTGAATATCATCAAAACTATGTATGCCAAAAAAAGTAACTTATTAGTCATAAAACTACATTTTTTTAAATTCACATACAACTTATATTCTTATAATATCATTAATACCCTTCTTAGGTGTAAAATATAATCTTTCATTGATTAACTATGAATAAAACTATCATTAAAGTATACAACCATAAACTTATTAATGAAAGGATTCAATACTTAATTGATTAACCTCATGCATTAAAGAGACCAAACAACATTAGTAGCCATTCATAGATATTATCTCGAGTTTTGAATGTAGTTTTTTATTTGTCTCCAAGTCTAATCCTAATATAATGATAACCACTTCTAAAATTAAGATTTAAAAATCTTTTGGATCTATGTAACTAGTCTAATATGTTATCGAACTTATGAATTGGAAACTTATACCTAATAGTGATTTTATTGATTGCATAACTATCAATACATATACATTAATTGTCATCTTTCTTTGGAGTTAGTAGGGCTAGTATTGCACATGAACTTAAACTCTCTTAAATATGCCCTTTTCCCTTATAATCTGCCTCTCATAGGGATTTATCTAATAATATAAGATGTTAAGGAGACTGACTATATAAGCTAAATCAATTTAATGTTGAATGTTGTATATCAATGTCAATATCACTATATTCCTCCAATAATGGCTTAAATGCTTTTGAAATGTTTATCTTTGGAATATTGGTTACTTCACTTTTCATCACTAGCATATGAACCTCTTTTAATTCTTTAATGGTAACTGTAATCTCCTAACCTAAGTGAATGCTTATTAGAAAAGTTCTTTTCTTCACTTGAAAAGTCTTAGTTTGGGACCTTCCTTTTATAAACAGTAATGTTTATTTTACCTTGTCATTCTCAAGCTTATAAACATTCTTTTAACTTAAGTGTTAAGCATCAATATCAATTTCCTATAACTACCCAACCAACAAGTGGCAAGTATCTATATTCGCAATATTATAATAGATTTCATTTGTGTACTAGCTAATTAAAAAAAGAACTTTATATTGTTCCATCACTCATATTTCTCCAACTATTTTGATCTATCTGATAGTATAGGGATCTAGGTAATTCTCTACTAATAGTTGTAATGTCTTAATAGTTTTCATTTCAATAATATTTTCTTAATTGTTACTATTAATGATCAAATTAACAAAGTATTGTTGATTATGCACCTAGTGCAAAATAACTTATTTCGTTAAGTATCATCCTCTTACTTAGAAGCAAGCATAAGCTTTCTCACCACATATACAAATTTATCATTCTTGTGTTGAGATTGCTTATCATTTGGGTAGTAATTAACTTCATCATCTTCTACTCAAGTCACTCCTTGTTTTACTATGTTTGCTATCTTCTAACATTAACAATCATTAAAATAATGACATACCTCATTGTACTTATAAGTTTCTTATAAGAATTAACATTTAAAATTACAATTTTCTTGATAAGTGATTGTTTCCCTATGATTTTATTAGTTATTGCCTTTTTTAGTTAGCTTGAGACTTTTTACCTTTTTTTCTTTACAACAAAATTTGTTAGAGTTAACATAAAATTTATAAGAAGATTCAACCTTATTCTTTTCTCATAATATAATATTAGTTTTCAGTGTCATATTCTTGTCCTCAAATATGTTCAATATTATTTAAACTTTGATTTTATTCCACTGGTTTCAATTCATTGAGGTATATTAAAATTTACTAGCTTTCTAGTTCTATCATATTCTTGCATTTGGACATTCTGAAAAATTTTGTTGAGCACTCATCAACTAATTGGTTTCTTTAATTGCAATATTCATAATTTTAGAAAAAGACTACCTATAGTATAAAAGAAAAAAAAAACTTTCCTTAAAAATTATTTTATTTTATACTAATTTTTGACTAAAGCTTTCTATTATTATCTTCTTTGATTTTTTGTTTGTTCCCACAAGCAAATACTTTTCCTTTTAGCCAACGAGCTATTTATTTGATTTTTTATTCATTAGAAAATTGTGTCCATTTTCATAATCTTTCATTAATAAACCTTATCTATCCATCGAAAAAAAAAAAAAAAATCTTTCATTTCCCTAGTTAGGCTCGTGAATTTGAACGGCTAAAAATACTTTTATTAATTATAAAAAGACCATGGGCTGTAGATGCGTGCAAAAGCCTTAATGCATTCCTGACATCTTAAATCGTCCATGAAACTAATCCTGGAGCTTGCCTAATATTATTTTGAACTATAGGTGAAAAAAAAATGCAAAATATTTGTATATGTTACATTTCAAGAATTAATTAAAAGGATTTTAAAGGTTATACCTGTTGCATTTCATGCCTTTCACGTACAAGCTCATTCGTGCTATTGGTCTCTTTCCAACTGTGACATGTTATGGCAAATAGAATTTTTCTTATATTCTATCGCAAGTTTGCAACATGTCTAGATCTTGTAAAAGCTTGACAGATTGGAATGGTACCCGAGTGGTGCTAACATATAGTTGGGGACCCATCAAGTTAAAGTGAAGAACTTGCAGGTGATGAGCCTGCCAAGTTAGCTGTAGGACAGATAACAGGTCATTGCGGATAGGAACCCAAAGCTTGTGATACTGGAAGTCAAGAAGTGCTCTAGATTTCTGATAGGAGGCTTGTCTTTGCCCAAATAAAATGCAGAGTTTAGCATGCTAAATAGAGTGATGATAATGAGCAACATAAATCAACAGGAGTTGGTGCTGTCCATTGTTTCCAAATAGAGTGACGATAATAGTGTATTTACTCACTGTTTCCAAAAGCAAAGAATGTCAACTCCGCGTAAAGAGAAACTTTTTAAGACATCAAATTGGCTGGTCCTTTCCTGTTCAATGGCAGTATGGTGTGTCATAAAATTTTAGACAGATGCCATTTAACCTGAATTTATTGAAATTTGTCAGATTTTACTGGAGTACTTATGCGGATAACAATAGGGATGATGAACTCTATGGGGATGAGACATCAAATTGACTGGTCCTGTCCTGTTCAATAGCGGTGTGGTGAGTTATAAAAGCTGGTTATGTAGTATAGAATTTCACCCAACTCTTACCAAACATTCTTTTATGAGCGTAGAGTCACATTTTACTTCCTAATTTTAAGAATTCCAATTTCTATTAAGTATGCTGTATTTTATTATTTTTTTTACCTGTTCACCCTTTTTTTTTTTTTTTTTTTTTTTTTGGGGACATGGTCACTAACCCGACAATTACTTGTACGCAAACCAAAATCAATTTGCATTTTCACGGCAAAACGTGTCCATCAAAAGTAGCGCATCTAGGACACGTGTCGGGTATTTTTGAATACAAAAAATTAAGACTCTCTCCCTAAGAGTGACAGCTGTTCTTCAGGCTTTGGCATCTGTGTTAAACCACATGCAAGATTTGATTCTGTCAGCATTTACCCGTTAACGAGGGGGAGAGGGATAATAGGGAGACAGATCCAATGAAAGAGCAAAGAGACCGGGTCCAACTGGTGTGGCTAATATTCATGGGAGTGGACTTCTGGGATGCAGACACATGAAAGAGAGAAATAGATAGACGTGAGGTAGATTCCCAAGACTTCCGACTGGACAATTGAACAGGAGAACTGAACTACAATAGCAGTGATCTCCTTGCAAGCAAGCTGTTTCACTGAAGTTTGTCAGATTTTCTTTGTACATCGGATTTTCACTGTCTTAAAGTCATGTCATGTTTCCACTTTTTGCTTCCATCTCATGTTTTGTTTGTTCATATTTTTGCCAATTTTTGATTTACGATATTACTTCTCAGCAACGGGATGAATTCACAGATTTGACACTTGGGCGTTGAGATATTTATTTCACACTTGCATATCAGATTGCCTCTTTCGATTTCTGAATTGGTTAAAGTCTTTTTAATTTTTGTGTCTTCATTTTTTAAACTATGCTTGCGCCAAAATTCGGGGCTTTTAACTGGTTTCCAACTCTTGCCAATGCCAGGTCATGGAGCATATTCGAGACTTTGAGGCTTGGAAGACCACTAATTGTGGTGGTGAATGAAGATTTGATGGACAATCATCAATATGAGCTTGAAGAAAAGTTAATGGCTACTAAGCTTCTAAGAAAACAATTTCGCATCTCCTTTGCAAAACGATCATTTTAACTGAATCCAGGGCCCTTAAATCATAAAGAACGCTCACCGAGCACCATATTTGAAAACCGTGATCGGTAGTATGGCATATACACACACTCTTGAACCGCATCTGGCAAATAGGCACCTGTCATCTATTTGCTAGCTGCGGATCAAGTGGTGCACGTGCTGTGCTACCTATCATGGCTAGCAACACATGGTAATCAGCGTGTGTTCATTATGATTGAGGAGGCCCTGGATGTAATCAGCGTGTGTTCATTATGATTGAAGAGGCCCTGGATTCAGTGAAAATGATACGCAAAATTGTTTTTTTTTTTTTTTTTTTTTTTGGAAGAAGAGTCTTCAACTACATATCCGCTATTGTCTGTCTGATGAAGAGTTTGAGAACGAGCACAATACAAGGGTGTATTCATGTGACATTAATTTTGTCTTACACTTTTGGATAGAAATAGACGGAGAGTTGCGTCGCAATAATGTTGACAGCCAAATTTTTAATCATACTTGACAAAAGTAAGGCTTAATTAAGACCACCAACTTCCTTATATGAATGTAAAAACTTGTTGGTTCAACTATTGGTTAATTGGTTTGAATTTTTTGAAACTTTGACTTGTGATGAGGGTTCTTTAGCTAAAAACTCAAGAGGGGTTAACTGTAGAGTTCTTTAATTTTATGCACGTGAGATTATCTTTTCTTTCTTAAACTTACACATATTTTTGTACAATTAGTTATAATTAATCGCATCGTTTCCTTGTTTAAAAAAATTATATTATTTTACAACTTAAGAAATAAGAAAATGTTTACATAGTTTCAATTGACAATGTGCACTCATTAATTTAATAAAATTCCAACATATAATTGGTATAAAAATTCTTGCTTTGAGACTACATTCTACGGCTGAAAAAGGACGAAAAAGAAAAGTTCAAATTTTTAGGTCTTTTGATAAAGTGATATATGGCAATGTACTGTGATGCCGGAATTTCAGAAGAAATTACAGAAATATTTTTAAGTTGCAACAAGAAAAACAGCCCAATGGCATTCCTCAAAAGGAAACTCGACGGAATGATCGCGGTATCATGTCCTAAGAAAGGTATTCCTTGCAAAGTTGCAACGAGAAAAAGGGTCAAATGGCCGTATGTTTCAATTCAAATTTTGGTTTCGATGACTTAATCTCACCACAAAATCTTTATCAAGTGTGCTTTTTGAAAGTATTAAGTTCTTCACCACATAATTCAAGCGTACTGAAATTGTAGTAAAATTACTGCGCTTATTTCATTAATATTGTGGTAAAAATCATCTACTTCTAGCTTTGTCTTCACCTACATTTGCTTGGGTTGGTAACATATATTACTCTTTTTTACATATGGGACAAAGGGGCATGAAATTTCTGTTAAGTATGTTACTAAGTAAAATAACTCGTAAACATCGATAGAAATTTCCTCACAGTTGTGGGCGGGATCAATTAGGACTCCTGCATCAACATTCGGTCACAAACAAATTTTTTATTTATTGCATCAAAAAATACCCTTTGGGTCAACATTGATCCTATGTTCAAAGTTTTATATGTGGACTTTTTGCTAGTCAGAGAGTAATTTATATATATATATATATATATTCAAAAATGAAAAAAAATATTTTAAATTGTATATTTAATATTATTTTTAAAAGTAAATTTATTATAAAATAAAATAAAATACATTTGAAATATTGTATAATATTAAAATCAAATTCTCAAAAAAAATATTGTGTTCACAAAATTGTTAACTAAATTATTTATCAATTTTTTAAGTAAAATAATAGACAAAGTTTTATTTATTCTCTCACTTAGATTAATATATATAGTAGTTTTAGATTATTTGGTCAAAAAAGATAACTTTTAAATTCAATAGAGACAACTTTTTTAGTGTATTTTTTTATTAAATAATATCATTTTATATATTTATGAAATAAAATAAGAGACATGTCTATTTTTTATTTTAAAAATATTCCAATAATCTTTGTCATTTGCAAATTATTGAAAATATAATAAACTAAAATAATTATATAAGTTAAATGCATAAATAAATGTGTCTTACAAATTGAATTTTTACATAATGAAAGTATGTTACAATATACTTAAATAATATGATAAATAAGTTTTAAACCAATTATTTTTATTAATACATTGTAAAACTAATTCATATAAATAACTTTAAAATTATAAACTTTTCTTTGTATTATTGATATATTAAAAGTAATAATATCTAAGGAATATTTTAAGGTTAAACTTTTTAACTTATTTGAACAACTAACACATTCCACACTCGAATAGATAAACTTTGATCCCTATCATACAATACTTTTTCAATTTTATTAATAATCTTAAAAATTCATCCTTTCATTTTATTATAAATACCAAATACTATATGATCATGAGATGAAAATAATTAAATATAATGCTTTAATTACATTGATAATGTAATTTGACTTATTAAACTCAAAAGTTCTTGTTGTATTAAGTATTAAGTTGAGGTTTCACTATAAGTAAATCGTAAATATGTATTTTAAATTTATCTCTCTTAATGACTTATTTAATTACACTTAGTATTTGCTAAGACTTTAACATTTGTTCATTCTTACTTGTGCCTATTTCTACAAAGATACCAAAATTTCATGCATTTAAATAAAAAAATATTTATAATAGTTAATTATATTTACTATCAATCATTATAACCATTAAGAGTTTAATCTAATGCTTACCAACTTAGCCTTTCACTTTTAAATAAAAAAGTATGGATTTAAATCCATTAGACACATTTTCTTTATTTTGTATAACAAACTTTAATTGCCTTTAAGCAAAAGTTACGATATAAAACTATCACCTCATTTGATTAATAGTTAGACACACACTTTTGTCTTAGGTTTGAAACTTAATAATCATATTCTTCCTTTTTATTTCCATTGTATTATGAAATATCAATTAGAATAAAAATTATCTAACTATAACCAAGAGAAGTAGTTGGACTAATGATTACATGTCCTTATTTTTTCCAAGAGGATTTGTGTTTAAAGTCCAAAAAACACAACTTTTGATCATCATTATGACTTTGGATTATTTCACCTCTTAAACAAAGACATAACCTTTTGTTTTGATTTAGTTATGTAACTAAAACAAGTTTATTGGCCAGTAGGTGTAATAACCACCAAAGTAGTTGTTTTAATGGTTAAATACCTTCCTTGTCATATGCACCTTTGGGATTAAATTCCATAAGACAATTTCCTTCTTTTCTTTTATTATTATCATTAATAATAATAATAATAATAATAATAACCTTTTAACTTAAACATTGCTTTCCTTGCTTAAGGAATTATTAATTCCTCAAAGGGCACTTCTTTAATAGAAAACAAAATGCTACACATATAAAATTATATTTTGTTACATTAGCAACCATTCTCATTTACAAGACTTTTCATGCATAAATGACAAACTTTCACTGATCGTGATTTGGTTTTCCAAAAGTAACAAATGTTATATGTGTGTGTGTGTAAAGAATCATCATGCAAATTGTTAACCCTTTAAATCTCTTAGCATGAAATTGCAAGCATTTGATGACAACTTGCAATAATGCTTGGCTTAAAGTTTGACATGGGTTAAACACATCAAGAAAGTAAGTTGAACATAGAGTTTGTATGGTAATAAGCCAAGAGAGGCTAAGCATTTGGTTAAGGCATTGGCATCAAGCAAGCAAAAAGTTCAAGGTTAGAGCATGGTTTGTTGTATGGCAATATACATTAGTGTTGTAATAACATGCACTAGATAATAGGTTATAGCTCAAACATAGTAGTGTTTCCTTCTATCAAACAAACGAATTTCCCAATATTTTTTAGAAGGTTATTATTTATTTCATATGAAAGTTAATCAACAAATACACACAAGTGGAGATTGAAATTAATGTTATAAGGATATGTTGCAAGTTAACTAACAAGTATTTGAAGGTTGGCTATAGTATTACAAGACAATGGTGTATAGGCCAAGGTCAAGGCTAACAAGGTGCTAGACAGTATGTGTGCATAAGTTGGATGTGCATTGCAAGGCAAAAAGCATAGAGTATGGACCAAGTTAACATGTAAATCAAACACTATGAAAATAAGAAAAACATAAGTTACGCTTCTAAAAAACATGGGTCATGTTGTAGTGGGCAGACTATGCATCTAGGGGAAGTATTAACCAAGGATATTAATGGCAAAATTTCCTTAATAATAAAAGAATATAGGTTATTGAAGCATATGGGCTAACTATTTATTAGTGAGATGGCAAACCCTTCTTGAGCATAACAAGACATGAAGGAGTTGGTGGTAAAAAATGTATGAACACTTGCTGAGAACTTAAAATGGGCAAATTGTGTCATCTAAATGAGAGAAAGTAAATCTAAAAGTGTTGTTTGAGGCATGTTATCATTAAGCATGAAAATAGTACAAATAAAGGCACTTTCCTAAACCATTAAGCCATGAAATCATATACCTACTAAAGCATGATTAGCTTGGTAATGAAGTCATACAAGTCTAAATAATTAACTACAAACTTTATAAATAGATGTGGATAACCAAGGACTTATGAAAGGAAAAAGTGTAAGGTAAAACATTTGTGAGAAAGAGTTTGGTATTGTATTTTCTTTGTATACTTTTATAAGGAAAGTAATAAAAGGTTAAAAAAGTTTTCATATATATTATACTCTCTACAACTATACAATTATGAATGCTTGAATGTAAACACTTTACTAATATGTACTTATGATGGGTTGGTTAGGACTAATATATATCCTAGTGTCATTATAAATAAAGAAATTTAATGCCTAAAATTAGCCTTATAACGACTAATATCAAAACTTCAAGGTTTAATAATAGTTACTAAATTAATTCTTGATATAATGTGTAAACATGTGGTTAAGATTACAGAATTGATCGGTTATATCCTTAAAGTTTAGAACTTTTCCTTATGTAAGAGTTTGGCAATTTATAATATAGAAATTCTCAATTTACAATAACAATATGATGGTATATCTTTAAATGTAGACTTTTATTTTGATAAATTGTATATTGCGATTATTATTTTTAAGCAAGCGAAAGGTAACCAACCAAATATGGTGATAAAGGGGTTTGCAAAAGATAAAAGTGTTTGAACCTTCAACCTTTAAGGGGGAATGTGATATTAAAGCAATTGAGAACTTCTTGTAAGATATAAAGCGATACTTCAAAGCTATCCATATGTTGGATATAGAGAAAGTAATATTGATAAGCATGTATTTAGCTAAGGATTCAAAACTTTGATGATAGACAAGGCTTAATGATAATGCTAATGATAAGAGCCCAAGAATAAAGACTTGTGACATGCCCAAAAAAAAGCTGCAAGATGAATTCTTACCTTGCAATACATTATAAGTTGTAAAGGAGTCATTAAAAAGATTAAAGTATAGTGGCATGCATATGACTATGTCAAAGAGCTTAACTCATTGATGCTTGACATTCACAATATATTGAAAAGGATAAGTCATTTAATTTTTTATTGGGAGTTCAACCTTAGGTGCAAATTAAGCTAAAAAGACAAGATTTGAAAGACTTGTCTTCTATAATGGCTACAACTAATAGCTTGATTAAGTTTTGAATCAATACCTCTTTTTTTTCTTTTTTACCATGGTGAAAAACACAAATACAAAGGCAAGAAAAAGAAAAAGGACTCTCAAGAATGCAAGTAAGATAAAGATAGTAAGAGAAAAGACAAAATTGTTATTTTGATGAAAGTATAAGTAAATTAAATTTTGGTTGTTTGATTTATAATGGTCCATACAAAGTAAAAAATGACCAAAAAAAGAAAAATTAAGCACTTTAGTGGCTAAAAAAAAGTGAAAATTATGCTAGTTCGTATAATAGCAAAACCTCTCAATTCAATCCGATATAATCGATAAATGTTACGCATGTAGAATGTGCCTCATAACATGACCTAATTTAGATCAAAATTAGGCTAAATAAGGAGAATTTTTAGTGTTGGTGCATTTTAGAGTAACTTATAACTTCATAATCAAGTAAGTGGTTCCTTGCTCAGATTAAATGTGCATAAGAATGGTAGTCATGTCCAGACAGTCAACGTAATAGTATATGACATTCATGGAATGACAAAAGGAATTAAGGTAACCTTTTATCAATAGATTGGTAAATTTGATTTCTTTATAATGTCGTTAGATGATTTTGATGTGATCTTAAGATTGGATTCACTCGTGCAAGTAAATATTGCATTGATGTCTCATTTGGATAACTTAATGATTATGAATAAGAATTAGTCATGCTTTATTGCTAGCAAAAAGTGTTCTTCTACCAGCAAATATAAGAAACTTTATGTTGTGTTATCTCCTTTGCAAGTGCAGCAAGAGGCAAAAGAAGAATATGTGAACTACTTAGTGGCTTTAAAGGTGATTAAGCTTAAAGCAATAACAATGGTGTCTAATAATATTGCTATGATGATAAGTAAGACAAATCTTTATATGCTAGCATAACTTTCTTTAACAAAACACATCACAAATTACAAGTTAATTTTACTTATTTGGATATATTAAAAAGAGTAATGGGTGTTAAATAGTCATGCAAGTTTATTGTAAGTACTACTTGATAGGGCTCAAAATAGAGAGAATGAGATATGATTGGGTGCAAAGGAAGGCAAGATACATTATCGATTTTCTTTAAAGTATGATTTTAACCTTACAAATGTTGATGATTTGATAATGTTGCTTATAAATAAATAGCAATCAATATTATGGAATTTTACCATAAAATGTATGATTAGCAAGGAGTTGGAGAAGCAAAAACAAGAAGGCTAGTTCACCCTATCAACTAACATGTTGGCTTTAATGAGAGTGAGCAACTTGTTAACCCTTAAGTCTTTTAGCATGAAATTACAAGCATTTGGTGACATCTTGCACCAATACTTAGCATGAAGTTTAATATATGTTATGCAAATTAAGGAAGTAAGGTAAATATCAATTTAATATGTATGATAATAAGTCAACAAAAGGCTAAGCATTAGGCTAAGGCATTGGCATTAAGTAGATAATAAGTTAGAGAGCTAGAGCATGGGTTGTTATGCGACAATTCTCACTAGTGTCATGGTAGCGTGTGCTAGATAATAAGGTGATTATTTAAACATAACAATGTTTCATCCTATTAGACACTTAAATTCCTTAATACTCTTTAGTAGGATAGTGCATATATGACATAAAAGTTAGCTAATGTCAATGCACAAACAAGGATTTGAGTTGACATTATAAGGGCATTTTTCAAATTGGCTAACAAGTGTTCGAAAGTTGGATATGACATCACAATACGTTAAAGTGTAGACTGAGTTAGCATGTACGTCAAACATCACAAAGATAAAAAGAACATGGATTGTACTTCCTAAAACTGTGGTTTATGTTGTGGTGGGCAAAATATGCATCTAAGAGAAGTGCCAAGCAAGGAAAATAGTGCCAAAACAATTTTGACAATAAGAGAACATAAGCTGCTAAATCATATAGGCTAACCAATAATCGGTGAGATAGCAAACTCTTCTCAAACATAGTAAAACATTAAAAAATTGGTGACTAAAAATGTGAGAACACTTGTTGAGAACTTAAAGCGGGTAAATTGCGTTATTCAAGTAAGAGAATATGGATCTACGAGTATTATTCAAGACCTGTTAACATGGAGCACGAGAATAGTGCAAGTAGGAACACTTTCCTAGAACACTAAGTTATGTAATCATGTATCCACTAAGGCACCATTAGCTTGACAATTAAGCCATACAAGTGATTGGGAATGTTAATTATATATTTTATAAATAGCTATAGATAATCAAGGGTTCTTAAAAGTAAAAAATGTGAGGTGAAACACTTGTGAAAAGAAGTTTAACATTATATTTTTTTTATATACTTTTGTGTAAAAAGTAATAAAAAATTAAAAATGATTTAAGCATGTGTCGTGTCTCTTTATAGCTATGTAATTATAAGTACTTGAATGTAAACACTTTATTTGCGATTACTCATATTGGTTGGGCTTGAGACCAAAAAATACCTTAGTATCATTGTATATGTTCATTTAAATCATTATTCACATATAAATACATGTATATAACCACAAAGCATGCATGCATAATTATCCTAACATCTCTTAAAGAATGAACAATTCCTTTAATAATAACCTTATCCATTTTTAACAGTCACGTTATTTGGTTTATACCATGAATATATGAGATTTTCTCGTACATGACTTGTCATACACATTACAAAAGCATATCAATATCTATTAGGCACCTATTCTAATTTCTACCATGCCTTTTCTTCTAGGGTTTCTAACCCAATATCACCGCTCTTCATTTTCAATTTTTATATTCCACTTAAAAGAATTAACCATTCTCCTTAATACCCACGTTTCCTTTGTCTTTTTTTCTACCTCGACCGATGTGACCAAGGGCCAATTTTTAGTAACAATTTCCTTCGGCACGTAAGAGGCATTTATCTTTGCCACCGAACACAACTCGAGAATGCAAGAAATTTCATGCACAAGAGACGTCATAACGTAAGGATAAAACATCTACAAGGAATTTACAATACCTAAAAAGTGTTCTTTAGCCTGCTGTGTCCAATAGGCACAATAATTTTTTGGCAAGAAAAATAAAACATGTAAATGACATCCAAAACATATAGGCAATACAAGAAACTTGGAATGCATAATTATATGTCTCATGCAGATAAGCCCAATTTATCCTTATGCTTCAAGACATATGTCAACCTTTAATGAACATAACGAATTTTTAAATCATACTTTGATACCACATGTAAAACATGAACTTGTTCATGCATAAGCAATATCATTGATTTAAAATTTCGTATTATCACACAATTATCAAAAATGACATACCTTAATCTATCTAGAGCTTACTTGACCTTTTTATAATTGTAAGCTTACAATTAACTCGAAATGAAGCATGGATAATGTAATAAGTTTGATTACATTTCATAGATTACATTTCTAGTCATGGATAAACAATTCTTTTAATTTCCTATTACATTTCTAGTCATGGATAAATTTTTGTCATAGGACTATACTAAAAATTAAAAGAATTGTTTCAACTTATATATTTAGTGTCATTCTTCTTAAAATAAAATTTATTCTCACAATTTTAAAAACAAGATTATAATGAATTCCCTCACAAAATAAAATAAATCACCATTAATTGTATTTTGTACTATTCAAATCAAACTCTCAATATAATATTTGTATTTATAGAATTATTTACTAGATTATCTTTTTTTTTTTTTACAATAAGATAATAGACTGTTCCAATTAGTCTCTTACTTATATATATAAAATATGGTTTATGAGTTATTTAGTTAAAAAAATATTTTTTATATCTAATAAATATGGCTATTTTTTAGTATATCTTTTTATGAAAAAATATTTTTTATAATTATCAAATAAATTGAAAAATGTGTTTAACTTTCATTTTGAAAATGTTCCAACGTATACTTAGTTATGACCGTTTGGCTTATATTAACATCTCTAAACCAAACTTGTTTTTCTAATTGTCAGTGGATACAAGGAAGGACTCTCTATGTTAGGAGGCATGCACTTACTAGCCATGGGCCATGTATTCTTGGTTGTAAGGGTTTCCAAGAATTCATTTTAAAAATATTATAGGCTGTTATGGTATCAATCTGTTAAGAAAGGATCAGCTGTGATAAGACAAGTGATCTATTTGATGTCCTTGGAGGGCTTAAAGGGTGGAGATGAATGGTCATATCAGTATTTGAGAGTACTACTACTCATCCATGACCATGCATGGTGAATGTCCCTTTTTTCCCTTGTGAAATGCAGTAAGTGGACATTTAAAAGCAAAATTTTTTCCTGGACCATAGCAAGATTCTCTCTTTCCAATTTCTAAATAAAAGTGAAGAAAGTTGGAGGGTTTAAGCATCCGTTTCCCATGAAGTTAGGTATTTACCCTTCACTTAAATTTTATGATTCTTTCTTTCTAGTCCAAGAATAAAAGCGAAGAAAGTTGACGGGTGCAAGTATTCGTTCTCAGGAAATTTAGGTATTTGCCCTTTACTTCAATTGTTATAGTCCATTTAAGTTTGAAACAAAATTGTATTTCATGCCTCACAAATTACTTCTCTTATACCTTTTCCATTTTTTTGTTTACGTCACTTTTCGAATAATGTAAAATCACTTTCCTCACAATTTTTTTTTTCTTGCAATCCAAACATAATAAGGGAAATAAATTTCTTTCCCTTTTCTTTCTCCCTCCCGCAATTTCTTTCCTTACAGCCCAAATTGATTCCCAAACAAAATATAAAAGACTGCATATATATATATATATATATATATAGCAGAGAAATGCCCTTCTAAGGGATTGCACAAACAAACAATAAATTGGCAAGGTTGGCCACCTCAGGAGCTTTTGAGAACCCACATGTCCCAGTTCCTCAATTTCTTAGGGGTTGCATATGCTACAGAAATTGGCCACCTCAGGAGCTTTTGAGAACCCACATGTCTCAGTTCCTCAATTTCTTAGGGGTTGCATATGCTACAGAAATTGGCCACCTCATGAGCTTTTGAGAACCCACATGTCCCAGTTCCTCAGTATTTAAGAGTAATGTCCGTGGAACATTTCCATTAATATTCTCTTTTTAGTAATGTGGCTGCAATATATTTTGTTTAATAGGTAATTTGTAACTATCAAAACCATTAAAACTCTTTTGCGATAGTTGAGAGTTTAAACCTCTGTTCATTTAAATTCCCATAAAATGCAATTTTGATTTGCCTAAATAAATTATAAGTGAGACTTCAGATAAAAAGAATGTGTCTTAAGGAGATATTAAAATGATACAGGACATTAATCCCACCATACCCCAAAATAGAATCTCAGAGAACATTCAGAAATATGTCACCTTATTATTAAGAAAAAGTCAACAAAAGTGTTCAGCACTTCTTGGATTATTATAATTACCATACTAATCCGTAAGAATCAATAACGTTTTAACTCTTTTGCATGGCCTTTGCTTTCTTTTTTTTTTTTTTGTGTTTTTGATAGACACGGAGAACATGAACCTCTGCCTTTTGGACAATATTCGATGTCAAATTAATAAAAAAGAAAAAAAGTGTTATAAGTCCTCAAAATATTTCCATTTTGTGTTTAAAAATATGTGCTTCATATAAACACATAAATTTATACCACACAATTTTTTTTTTCACTCTTTCATTCCGACTGAATCACTCCTAAATTTTTTGTTTTCCATAACTTGACATTGAGTTAATTTAAATCGTACGAGTCAAATTAGAAAATTTTAATTCCAAAAGAAATAAACAGATTCCTGATAAGCCAAAACATTATGACTGAAACTAGTAGTGGTGCTTAATGCTAGATCCTTTGGACGACAATTAAAAATAAAGAAAAACAGATGGTAAAAGAAAGCATTGAATACACAATTATTTTCAGAATCAAACATACCCCACGTAGCCGGCCATTTCTAAGGTAACAGGGACAAAATGCACTAAATAATACGAGCCATTATCAACTAATATATATATATATAGATAGATAGATAGATATATTTGTGCTATAAAATGAGAAAATAAATATGATACTTTACAGTCCCGTTAAAGAAATTGCAAAGAAGATCACCTCGTAGGCCATGCAATGCACAGTAACAAGCAAGAAGACTGCAATAGAAACAAAAGGCAGAGCCCTGATGAGATCACGCATAGAAAGTAACAGATACTCTACAAAAGGCTCTTTTTTTTCCCCCACCAAAAAAAAAAAAAAGCAAAATGTGAAGTTACCAATTTCTCATAAATGGAAAATGGAATTGTCGATCCTTTCTGCAAACATTTAAATGCAAATGACTTCGAGATAAAGTTCACCAAACTTGGATTCGTGACCGAAATATATGCACACAACGAGATCAAACAACAACAGAAATATCCGTCTCCTCAGCTTCTCCAGAGTGGGAAGATCATGATTTACACAAAAGGAAAAGTGCGAAAACACTGGAGAAACTACATGGACGATGCCGCTCAATACATGAACCTACGTGCTTGGAAAGCAAAGACAGTGCACCTGAACTACACCTACATTGTTTGCTCGGAAACGGAAGCCAATCCCTGCATCAACCGAACAATTTCTGCTGTATCATCCAGATAATATTTTGCCTTACTGGGTTTTTGATAGATTGTGCATGCAAACACTTCTGCCCTTGGAGCTATTGATGGGCCTACCACAGAACTTGTAATAACCTCGAACATGTCTTCGTCAGAACGGTCATCTCCAATACACAGCACAAAATCTGGCGACATTCCCCTCTCCTGCATGGTTGAAAGTAGACGCTTGGCTACAAGCCCCTTGCTTACACCCTGCACAGAGAAAAGTTTGTTAGCACTCATTTGCAAGAGATAAAATCCTACACAGGGTCTTCTATATTTCGTTTATTATCTGCTCAATCAATCATGGTTTATGCTCAAGAAAATGCTAGGGTCCTCGGCCACATCATCCAATCATGCCATCTCAATTTCTCATCCGTGATTAACTATTGAATTCTCTTAGATCTTTAACCATCTACTTAAGAAGGCTACTAATCATCGTATGTGATGTCTATAAATAATCTAACGGAGGCTGACTTGATTTCAAATTCTGTAGTTTTATTTTTATTTGGGTGTGTGTTTGCTGATTTTGTCATCTGACAATGCGGACATGTAGAAAAAGAGATTGGGACGAATTCTTACATTTTAGAGTCAATCAATACTCCAGTCTTGAACACTACATGCAAAGTGAATCAATCTTCAAAGTAACAGCAATTTGTTAGCGAAGTATTTGTTCTGGGGTTTCTTTGAATTGTTGCATTAGTATTAGAACTTGTAGAGCAGTGATGTAATGTACTCCAAACCAATCTAACATAACTCTTAATAAAATATATCTTTAAACACAGATCTGATGGACGTCATACTCATCCCAGTAGATGTTGATATGATACGAGTAGGGAAATAAACAAAATAGATACTGGCCAAAATGAAGTCAAGTATATAGTACAAACCTGAGGTTTCACTTCCACTACAGTCTGGCTTCTCTTGACAGTAACAGGATCATTAGCTAGGACACTTTCAAGATGATCAAGAAGTTCTTTAGCCTGGCATGAGCCAAAATCTGGATCTGCATCCTCATAACACCATACTAAAGCAGTTTCTCTATCCTCAATAGTGGATCCATCTGTTGTTTCGGTGTAAAGCTGCATCACTGGCTCTGCAATCTGCTTCCAACTCATATCCGCTGCAGGAACACAAGTCTCCCATCCTGCATCTCGCATTAACCTGAGATAACATTATTAACAAATCCAAGTTAGCCACATTGTGATAAGTTACTAGGTAATCAGTTTCAAGATTAAGCATTTTACCTCAGAAAATAACCATGCTCTGCAGCTAACCCTAGCTTCTCACACTGAGAAAACCATTCATCTAGTGTCTTGCGGCTTCTAGCACTGACAAGAAAAACCATGTTGTTATGATCTCTGCACAAGCACCTTAAGATGTCGATGGTTTTCTGAGATGGGCTCTTATCGATTGAACCTTGGGGCATTAGAGTACCATCATAGTCAAGAAGAATGGCCCTAGTTGTTGTCCTTTTGTAAGCTGACACAATGTGCTCCATTGACAGCTTCCTGAAATTTGGATCAAGTGCTACAACTCTAAACCTTAAACCAAAACCGATACCCCAGCACCTCCTCCTTGCATGATCACGGCAATTCCTCTCCAAATCCTGAAGAAAGCTACGTGCCCAGTATCCAACATCATGTGTGCTAACATATCTATAATGTTTCTCATGTCGAAGCTGTTTTTCTGCCTCAGCCATATCCAGGGCACAGTCCATAGCATCAGCCACTGCATCAATGTTCCAAGGATTTACACGAATTGCTCCACTCAGAGATGGCGAACAACCAATGAATTCAGAGATTACCAACATGCTCTTCTTTGCAGTAGTTGATTCCAGTCCCAACACCTTGTTCAATCGCTCGTTCCCTTGACGACTAATTATGTACTCATATGGGATAAGATTCATTCCATCCCTCACAGCAGTGACCAAGCAACATTCTGCAACAACATAATATGCAACCTTCTCGTAAAACTTCAGTGATGCATCAATCAGAACTATTGGGTCATATCCAGGTTTCCCAAATGTTTCATTGATTCGCTTCACAGTTGAGTATGTCTCATCCTTGACTTCTTTCACATCTTTTCCTTTACCCCTTGGTGGGTTTGCTATCTGCACTAACACCACCTTTCCTCGCCACTGTGGGTGCTGCAGAAGTAACTGTTCCATTGCCAGCAACTTCAAACTTATACCCTTGAAGATGTCCATATCATCCACACCTAGCAACATTATCCTGCCCTGATCACAATACTGCTTAAGAAGCTCCGATACCTTTGCTTCTGTCTCTGGCAGGCTCAGCACCGACCAAAGCTGACCCCTATGTATACCAACAGGAAGAATTTTGATGCTTACGGTCCTACCAAAATACTCCAGGCCCATGTATCCCCTCTTGGATTCATAGGTAAGGCCTAGCATTCTACTACAACAAGATAAGAAATGTCTTGCATAGTCAAAGGTATGGAAACCAATCAAATCTGAATTTAACATTGCTCGCAGAAGCTCTTCTCTAATAGGCAGTGTCTTATAAATCTCTGATGAAGGGAACGGGCTATGTAGGAAAAACCCAAGTTTCACCCTATTAAATCTTTTCCTCAAAAATGTTGGCAGCACCATCAAATGATAGTCATGCACCCACACAAAATCATCTTCTGGGTTAATCACTTCCATGATCCTATCAGCAAATATTTTGTTTACTGAAACATATGCTTGCCACAACGATCGATTGAACCTACCCCCAAGCTCCGGTGACAAAGGCAACATGTAATGAAACAAGGGCCATAACTGCTGCTTACAGAACCCATGGTAGTACCGGCTAAAAAGATCTGGTGGGAGAAATGTTGGCACACATTTGAAGGTCTCTAAAAGAATTTGTGAGACCTCCTCTTGCTCACTAGGATGAACTTCTTCCCTCAAGCAACCAACATAGATAACCTCAATCTCGTCATCTCCTAATCCATCTTTCAGCTGGAGAAGAAGTGAATTCTCATCCCAAGTGAACACCCAAGACTTGCTACCGTCTGATTTCCTCTGTGCCTTTATTGGCAGCTGATTGCCTACAATTATTATTCGGTCTTTCTGATTGGAAGAAGATGATGGGTCAGAGCACACACTCTCTGATGGGTCATCATCTAGATCAGAAATTATGCCAGCCACCGTCATAATCCGTGGAATTCTGCGGCTCATACGACCAAACGATGGGGACTCACCAGAGACAAGCTCCAAAAGGTTTGAATATGATCTTGACACCATCTTTTGTTGGCCCTTTCAACCCAGCCTAGCTAAAGAAAACTATTCTGTTTTGCTTAGGCGAGGAAGCTTCTCATTTAATAACACTCTTGCAAGGATAAAAGACACCCAATTTTGCGTTTGCCATGGACAACCACCAAAGTGGTTGAATACCAAGAAATCAAATGCAAAAGAGTGTGCAATGAAAATCAAGATATAATCTTTTCAATATTTACTCAAACAAGGTCAATAATTTGCGGTAAATCAAGAAAGAATTAGTGGAATAAACTTCAGGCTATGTAAAAACTACAAACTACAAGTAACAGTAAACTATTTCTGAGAGTAGGAAACCGTTTGAAGCCTATTGAAATGGGAGAGGAAATTTCAGAGAAGAGGATTAAGCTTAGACGAGTGAAATCAAACAAGAAACTGAGAATAAGCTAGGAAATTCCTTGCTATCCAGATTTAAAAAAAAAAAAAAGGAGAGAGAAAGATTAACAAAGGAATGAGAATAGATTCAAGATCATATAACTAAAAAGGAAAATTTGTAGTGCTGCAACAACCAGATATATCCCACTAGCGATTCTTAAAACACATGCAACAATTTGACAATGGAAGTGAAAGAAAGAAAGCAAACCAACCAAAAATCAACTTAAACAAAGGCCACTTAATTTATAAACCAAAAAATAAAAAATCTACGGGGTCAAGTCCCAAATCAATAATGGTTCAAGAAATTACCAGGGTCTTGCAAAATGGAACTCCATTTCCTTTTGGTGGGGTATCAGGTTTGACGTTCACCCCAACAACACAATGAACTGACACAAACCCAAAAAAAAAAAAAAAAAAAGAAATAAAGAAGAGAGAGAATTCTAAAGTAATTAAGCAGCAAAGCTTAGACTTTTGCAAGGACAGATGCAAAATTTTGGTGATGTATGGAATCTAAAAATCCATCCTATAAACACCTTTCACTCTCTTTGCTGAACCTAGAAAGAATATGTTATTATTATCATTAATTAATGGCATACAAAAGTCACAGAAAAATTCAAACCTTTCGTTGATCAACAAATATGTCTTGTTACTATTATTGTCTTTATTCAAGAGAGAAAACAAACGTACGGAAGCCAATTAAGCAAATATGATCCGTTGGATGGGGGACAGAGACATGGGATGACGATCCAACGGTGCGTAACAAAAGGGAAGATGTGCGCTAGGAAAACAGTGGAAAACTATCTGTGGTTCTTATCTGTTGTGTTTTTGTGTCTGTTGAAGACTTCGCCACGAGGAAACACGCGGGTTGTGGGACCCACAGAAACCGAGGCCGTCCAGTGGCAGAGGGCCTTTCTTTTGTCTGAAAAACCTGTGTTGTTGGCTCCTTGGAGGCCACGTGTCGAATTCCTATTCGCCTTTTCTGGGGTTCCCCCAATAGGCTAAACCTGTGGGAATATCCCAGCTCGTGCCTCGTTTCGCCCGATGTATCCGATATTTACTCACCGTTTAATCTCTCTCTCTCTCTCTCTCTCTCGTTTTTTGTTTTTTGTTTTTTTTTATAGGAAGATTTTATCCGATTTAGTTTGCATGATTTAACTGGCCAAAAATGCAATGCAACTTTCTCTCTTTTTTTTTTTTTTTTTTGTGTTAGTGTTTCGATGGTCTACTTTACTCTTGTTTAGAGATGCAAGGTCATGGACCCCAAAATGTTTTAAAAATTGTTCGTTGTTCAATGGGATTGTCATGTGGCATATGAAAAATGAAGTGATACAATATTAAATAGT
This sequence comes from Ceriops tagal, assembly GCA_021533255.1. Lineage (NCBI taxonomy): Eukaryota > Viridiplantae > Streptophyta > Magnoliopsida > Malpighiales > Rhizophoraceae > Ceriops > Ceriops tagal. The sequence goes on from CM038608.1 coordinate 7,357,324, forward strand.
TTAATCATTGAAATAAAGATAAGTGTTTGATCATAATTATTATATTAAATAGTGTTTTTTTTTTGGCTGAGCAAAATAATTACGTTTAGTAAAGTCAAATGGATTAAGGGATTTTTTTTTTCTCGTAAACATGTGATCAAGTCATAATTAATGTTTAATTAACGTATATTTAATATCAGAAGAATCTTTGTTAGCCTTCTAGATCACAACTGATATATAAATATTGAAATGTTCATATTAATTAGTAGAATAATGATATGTTTTATTATTATAAGTACTTGGTGCATGAAAATTTCTTTTTTTTTTTTAAGTGATAGGTCAAAACATGGTGAGAAAAAATAACTCATTAAAATCCAGTTAATCTAATCTAATCTAATCTCAGATTGAATTGAAAAGAGTAGAAATTATAGAAGCTAAAAAATCATGGCAATAAAAAAAAAAAAAAGAAAAAGCTAAATAAGAGAATTTCAATAAAAATGATATAAATATCGGCCGACAAAGTAGGGAATTCGGAAACAGCTGGACGTCACATTGACTTATCTGCCACGTCATTACTGTGGGTCCTACTCCTCTGCCCAATTTCCTGAATTAACTAATTGAATTAAATAATTAATGTAATTGAAATAAATAAAAAATGATTAAAGTGGATAAGCACTAATGAGGGCATTGGGCTTACGTGGGGACCAGAAAATTCAACACGTGGTCGGGCGCCAGTTCTTTGTCAGAAAACGACGGGGGAGAACCAAGAAAACGACACGGGAATGCCGGCAACGGACCCTTTTGCATTTGCACGTTTCCGATAGTGAAGATAAGGTTTAATATCCTTTTGGGGCTATATAAGTCCGCCGCTGCGGTCTACGGCAACATCTGGTGGGGCTTGACGTGGGAACATTTTTGCACGTTAGATTAAGGAAGCGTCCAACAATAGAGTCGCCGAATCCAACGGTCGGGGGAATCATCGTATCGTGTTTGGCAGCATTGTTTTCGTTGACATGTTGCTTTATTTGGAAAGGAACATGAAACAATTAAACGTTTCTTGAGAGAATATCTTGGATACCATCTAGCGTACGATACATCTGGTGTACATCCAAAGAAGATATCACTGTTGAATGTTTTACTTTATTTTCATGACTAAATCCAATTTCACAATTTTTTTTTTTTTAAGAAATAACCTAATTCAAGTAGATAACAAGAAGGACATAAGAGATCTATTTAAGTTAATTTAAAAATTTTTACTTGGAGATGATATTGAATAATTAGATCTCATTTTTTTATTTCATAAATAAAATGGCAAAAAATATTCATATATAGCTAACTTTAATTAAAGTTAAGATAAAAATTTCTTATTGCTGTTGTTGTTATTTGAGGGTCGTAGAATTTAATTGACAATAATACTTAAAAAAAAAAAAAGTGTTGCTGCTTAAGTCTTTAATTTAATTTTGTTTTACAATAATATAATATTTTTTATAATAGAAAACAGATTCAGTAGTAAACAAGTGAAATTGTATTTAAAATGAATTTATTAATAGATAAGAATAAATCGTCTAAAACAAATCATGCAAATGTCTTTGATATCGAGAATTTGAATGTTGTTTTGATATATAATTATATAATTGTAATTTTGCTTTTTCTTTGAAAACACCAACTATTGTCAATCAATTGAAATGTTGGATACGAGTCATCATAAAAAATTTTCAATATGCAAACAGAATACGGACTATTTTGAGGAACGAGAAATCCCTAAATTTCTTATGAAAAATGGGTCGATTTTCTAGATACCACTAATTGTTGTAGTTTTCTTTATTATTTCTATATTACACAAACCTCCTGGCTTTTGTACTTCGGTTTTCATTTCATAATTCATGTCAATATGCTTTTATTTAATCACAATATTACCATCTTTTGTGGCTGGCTCAACAAATTTTATCTTTAAATTTTAGCAAATAATTAACTCTGAGGTAGCTAAAGGAAATCACTTGCATTAGGTAAAATTTTTCAAGAGATTGGACAAAAAAAAAAAAGACAAAATTTTTACATTTATACATGTTTATAATATGGCAGAGTTGTACATTGATATAGGTTTTTAATACATAAAAATGAAAGTTATGACTACTTCAAAAAAAAAAAAAAAAAAAGAATTCTTCTTCTTCTTGTTATGATTAAAAAATTAACCTTGTTAATTCTATGAATGTAATTTTAGTAAGCCTTTTTTTTTCATGAGTGAAAAATTTCTGTTGATGAATAAAAAGTACAAAATACAATTAAGGAAATTATCTGTAAAAGAGATTTTTGCCAACAAATTTTATTTTTGTATATGATGTCACATAATTTTTACAATGATCATTTGTATTTTTTTAAAGCTCTAGTGGGAAATAAAAAATACATTTTCTGCATATAAAATGAAAATTATTAGCTCAATTTATGTATCATTCATGATTATGAATATTATTAATACTACTCTTACTTTATTAGTTATGGTCATATATGGTGTCAATTACATAATAAATCAACATACTCAACTTCTTATATATCAAATTATATTCATTCTTAATCTAATAACAAAATTATACCAAATATGAGTTAACAATTTAATGTTTACTTAAATACTAATGTCTCGTTGGTAACAAATCTAAATTGATCCCAAAAGCATAAACCTAAAATATCCAAGGTATTAGTTTAAACTTTTATCTACTAAGATATACTTGTACTAGGATAATAATCGGAATTAAATTTTTTTTGTGAACTCATATTGCTCTAAAAAATCCGCATGCATGTATGCATACCCTAGCTAGAAAGCAAAGTAAGGGTTACGTGGAAGTCCATCTTATCCAATATTAATGCTCTCATGTTGATCTTTTAATTTGGTGATAGCGATCAAGATAGATAAAAACTCCAAAAGGGTTGCAGCCAATGATGTTGTCCCATTGTAAACAACGCCATGTTGCCAAGAATCTGGGTGACGATCTGCGGCGTCTCTCTATTTTATTTTATAGTTTGTATTCGATTGTTGGAGAAGGCCAAAGGTTGATCGAAACCAAAAAATTAAACAAAATGTAAATTAAAAGAAGAAGAAGAAGAAGAAGAAGAAAAGAAAAGGCTGGGAAGGAATTGACGTTGGCAAGATATGGGGCCTAATAATGAGATAATGTTTAATAAGGACATTATTAAAAGCCGCATGATAGCAAAAGGACTTGGTTTTTGCAATTCGTGATCATTGCCATATCTGGTCGTATCATCGATAATTTTCTTGGTTGGAAGCCTCGCATGTCTTGCCGGACACCTGTTCTCCTTATGTCAATGGCACAGATGAGGTTTAATCTGACTTCCCAGCTCGCCTGCCTTTAGGTCCCGTGTAGGGTTTCGTTACTCCAAACTCGGCTCATCAGTTTAACTGGATCTCCCAAGTACAGTAAGCCTCAGTGGTCTCCGTTAATTAGCACTCGAGTAGTCCCATCACTGTTAAAATTCCCATGACGAGGTATCATTTTAGACACTATAAATAAATATAAGACCCCTCACTTGATTTTTATTTATTTATTTTATCTATATATATTAGAACTAAAGTTCACATTTTATGTAATTTTGAGACATTTTTCCTTGGGAATTTTGCTCGTATTTAACAAAGTTAACTTGATTATTTCAACTTTTTTTTTTTTTTGACCAAATAATGAACCTGGCTAGATTTATTTAGTGCCTACACTTTGTAGAATTTTCCTTTTTGGTTGTTTTTGCTTTTTGGATTGGGAGGCCCTGCCATTAGACATAGCCAGTCAACTATATATATATATATCTTACGTATTAAAATGAGATATTCCCAACGGATATCAATTGAATCTATGTTCTGGTGCCTCTTGTTTCACAAGGTCCACTTTGTGTAAGTTCGTGATAGTCACGTCATAGGATGAGGATACCTTAGCATACATTGTATTTTCAAGTAGAACAGAAGACCATTAACTTTAGCTAGTTGGAAGTCAATATCTGGGAGGATATCTTGCATTACTCGCAGATAAGATGTTCACTTTGACATACGAATATTTTGTGGGTGGTCCTCTCTCTTTCTCTCTCTCTCTCTCTTTTTAATAAATAATTATGTTTTTGTTTGTCTGCTATAGTTATGCACTCCACAGGTCGCCCTTGAGATTCTCAAATTCTTGAGATGAATTTTGATGGAAAGATGGACACAAAGAACAAGATTATTTTCCGTTAAGAGACTCATTACCTGCTCGTTATGCAGATTTTTTTATTTTGATTTTAAGAAAAATGTGCGAGTTGTCATGTTACTGCCCCAGTTTTATGCTATGTATGTATATATATAAATTGGCTAATGTTGACTAATTTCGTTACTGTTGTTAAATTTTTAATAAAATTAGTGCATGAGACAGTTATACCATGTCACAAGCCGATGATTTAGTAGGACAACCAACTCAAAATTAACCACAAAATGGTAAATTTCTGCGAGATTTCATGACTATTTTGATATAACATACGAGAAAATTTATCCACGTATTTAAATTCGAGTGAATTTTCTCATATATGAGTCGGTATTCCGAGTATGCTAGCATTGTGAGACTGTTCCACTCGATGATTATTCAAAATTTTATCCAAATTTCGTGTGATTGTTGAGTCATTACGAATAGGCAAGGATGGAAAAACGTATATAGTATTCAATTGGACTGAAATGTCTTGCTGGATTTCTATAGTCGTGAAATGGGTGAACTATAATCAGGTAGGCCCAGGTCAGCTACGCAGGGAAAGAGTTTTTTCTTTTCTTTTCTTTTTTTCTGAAATATATGATAATTAAAAGCCAAAAATCATATTTTTGTACTCGAACATTATTTTCGCTTCTAAGTTTGCCTCTATATTTTTACTTTCTTATAACATGATCCTTTACATTAATTTTCACTTTTATATTTTCGATCCTTTGGTTACAGTTATGGTGGAAATTAAAATCATTCATCTCTGGCTACCTTTGGGACGAGGATGGGGGATGATGTTGGGGTCGGGTCCCTGGTGGGGTTTATTTATAGATCCCAAAAAAAGAAAAAAAAAAGTTGATTTTAATCTTCAAAATGCTTAATATTAAACTGAATTGTCAAAAATGAACGAAAATCTTGTTACAGAGATTAAGAAAAATTTATAAAAGAATGTAGAATAGAACAAAAAGCCTAGCTTATTTGCGTTTTGAATCACCTCGGATTGGATAATTAAAACGAATTTAAATATCAATGAAATCCTTTAATTAAATGGAATTTACCTAAAATATATTTTTATCTAATAAAATATCTAACTAATCCTTTCCTTAACGTTTTGAAATCTGAGAAAGTATTATGTGTGTGAAAATTTATCTTTATTTTAAATTTTAATAGAATAAAAATCTTACTGATACACCAAAAATCATAAAGCTAGAAAGACAGAAATATAATTTTGATGTTTCATTTCCTTCCTTTTTCTCCTCCGTTCCCACCATCAAAGTGACAATTTTTTTTTTTTTTTTTAATGATGAGACACGAAAACCCTGATGGTAAATTGTAACGTTACATAAATACCATCATCCACTAAATACATATAACTATTAAATATTCAAAAGAGTTGAACAATGTGGGGCAAGTGGTCCACGCATACATTAATCGGGTTGTATCGAACCTGTAAGTCAAAAAAAAATGTACACATACATTGCATGTCTCCGCACCTTTAATTAAGGTAATAATTAAGAGTAAATATGCATTGAATTTATCCACCCCCTTTCATTTATTATTTTAATTTTGGTTTAATTTTTGTTGATAAAGAGTTTATTAAAGATTATAAATCAAGCAGGTATTGACGAATAACACAAAAACATTTTCGACGTACCCAAAAGTAAAAAAAAAAAAAAAAAAAACCATAGGAAAAGCCGCATAAATGGTGTTTACCATTGAGTTAGTAGCTCCCTGACCCTTTTTCTATTCTCCCCAAAACTGAAAAAGAGATTGATATTAAATGTTTGAATCACTAAAATGATGATGATGAATGTTTGTAAGATCTTTGATTAGAATTAGAATCGTATAGAAGGATTCAAATTAGATATTGATTCTACTTGCTTAAGGATTTTGATTCGATGATGAATTTCTACAAGACACTTTACTGAAATCAGTCTTTAATAGTTTTTCAACTTATAAAGGAGTTAATTCAACCAATATTAAAAACTTAGAAATTTGAGTGTTGATTTTTATGATAAAAATAATTAATATTTAATATTAATATTAATTTTTTTAATAAGATCCAACTAAGATAAAGACAATTATCAATATACAACTAATGTTTGTAATAGTATTACGTGAGATTTATTATAAACTTATGTCTTATTTAATTAATTAACTAAATAAATAAATAAATAAATACCCAACAATACAACATTTTTTCGAGACATAAGCATGACATTATTTCAATTGTCAGTACTATTGTGTACTAAATTTCTAAATTTATGTTGTTACTTTAATTTTTTTATTAATAATAAAATACATCCCAGATATATTAATTATTATATTAATAAACTGAAATTTAGAGTTATTGTTAATATTTTTATTCATCCTTTTACATAAAATAAATTTATTGTTTAATTTAAATATACCTTCTTTGAATGCCACTGTGATATAAGTTAATCTAATGATTCAAAGTAATTTGGTGAAATATCTATCGTGTCATTGGTCACTAACAAAATTCATATTCCTTTTTGCTTCTCATGCCCCAAAATTCTCATTCATTTTTCTGTTCATGTCCCAAGTAATGTCACGGATGACGATTAAAAAGTGAATGATTTATACTATTTAAATGTAAAAAAAAATAAAAATTCATGTGCAGAAATCACGAGTTGTGGTTGCAAAAGACTTAAATCCACTATTTTGAATGGGTCAAAATTATTTTTTTTATTTTTTTATTTTTTGTTTTAAATGAAACTACATCTTTTATTTTGGCCCTGCAATGGAAACTTGGCCAGAGTAGCTCTCGAAGCGCAGAATTTTTTTTTTATTATTCATGAGATAAAAAGGATGAAATTTTTATTTTGCTTATTTTTTAGGGGAGCTCTTTGAATCTTCCATGTTTTAACAGTGCCAGTGTGATGTCAGTTGTCCGACCAAACACGTCAAGATGAAGAACAACAATCAATCAGCTTCGTTACTTCAAAAAAAAAAAAAAAAAAAAAAAAAAGGGCATGCATGTACGGTCTGTTCAACGAAGAAAGAAGTTGAACTGGGCTGGACACTTTTTTGGGCTGCTTAAAACCGAGCCCAATTTCATATTTAGGTGGTTTTGGCTGGGCTTAAGAATAATTGAATAGTTCAAGAATGTAATATGTGAAGAAATAACTGAATTTGAGTTTAATTTTGCTTTGCACGAACAAAAACCCACTTCTGTATTTTCTGTGTATTTTTGTTCTTTCAGGCATAATAACCCTGATATTAGAGTTAATATAGACAGGATACAAATAAATAGAGGTTAATTCCAACACTAATTAATGTTTAATAGGCAATTCTAAATTTAACTGCTCAGAATCAATTTTGTGGGACAAATCTTGAGAATGTACCCAAAAAATAAAAATAAAAAAAAAATGAACACACACACACACACACACAGCCCTCGACGGACCAAAAAGGCTTTGTGACCTTTTGCTTCAGGTCAAAAAATTTTCTCAAATTTATTTTGTGAAAAGTTTAAAATAGAGTAATTATTACAGTGGACTATCTCATCAACTCAATTATTGACCAAGAAAACGTACGGACTAAGGATTAGTTTCTTTGCTAAAAAAGTAAATTATTGTAGAAATATATTTTCCTCAATTTGGTTACTGCAAGGCGAAACTAAAATAATAGAGTTGACAATTTTAACACAAATTAATCATTATTATAAATAAAAATATATTAAAAAAGTCTTCTGGTAGCTCATCAGAAGATAGAGTAGATTTTAACACTAAATAGCCAAAAAAAAAAAAAAAAAACTTATTGTGACGGTGATGAAGTTGACAATTACTTGAAAATAACTTTTTTCCTCTCTAATTCTTGCTTCTCTCTTTCCTGTCGCAATATTTATGAAATGATTTCCGCTTATTTTGAGCGAAAGTATTTTTTTTTTCTTTGGTAAAAAAGATTGTTATTTTTCGTTACCTCTAACATTGACAACACGTTTTCAGTTTGCTAAACACCAAAAAAAAAAAAAAAAGATCCTAAATTTGAAGAAAAAAAAAAAACGTTGCGATACAAAAATTAAAAAACAGCATAGTAAAGAGGAACAAATAAACCTTTTTGCCTAATTTTTAATGTATCAACTTCTTTGTAGGCATGAAATAATTTTACTTCTTGAATTCATGAGTCACAGATATTGGGTTTATGTCAAATTCAATATTCTCGTTTGTCTAGGTTCCAACCTCGCCTCTCCCAAATCTCATAAAATATCAGCATTAATTATGATGCATCCCGAAAAAAAAAAAAAAAGAAAGAAAAATCTAATCTGTCTTGGAGTGGATGAACGCTAATTAATGATGCCAGGCCTTGGAAGCTTCCTTGTAAACCTGCCCACTCCTAGGCAATAAGATGAAGATTGGATGCTATTTCCATACAAAATGGATGCCCCGCATTCAAGTTCATAAATTAAGTGCAGAGAAAGACGTACAGTACTTTTTTTTTTTTTTGGGATTGTTTTGTTTCCAATGGATGGACGAAAAGAATTACACATAAATCCAAGAGATGTTTCTAATACTGTAGCTCAAGTCACTAGCTTCTACAAGACGTACAGAATGAACAGTAGTTGCCTTAAACTAGTAAACAATGGCAGCCTGGAATTGTCCATTTCAGCAACAGTACTAAGCTAACGTGATTTTAAAGTTTACATGACTATTGTTGCTTTTTACAAGTAAAAGGACCTACTAATTGGGATACACTATTTGCTCCATGAAACGAGGAGTGGAGAAAAAGAGACGGTCTCCTGATGAGCTCCTTTCGGAGGCAAAAATATGTGAGGAAAGAAGAAAAAGACTTGGATGCGATCTTTCTTTGGACCCTTCTCAGATTACTGACTTTTGAGCCTTTTTCATGCATGCAAACATGGGTAATTACTGATTTCTGAAAAAAAGGTATGCCACTCCCTATACTATTTGTGTACCTACAAATTAGAGCTCTATATAGAACACCTCATTGGCTATTTTTGTGGATAGAGGGGTTAAGAGAGAGAGAGAGAGAGAGAGAGAGAGAGAGGAGGAGAGAGAGATGGAGGCCAATAGTGAGAAGAATGTTGACAACAGTGAAGTTGGTGATGAGAGAGCTGTAGGGGAAGAAGCTATGGAAGAAGAAGATGTGGAGATTCTGAAGAGTAGGATCTTAGGACATCCTTTATTTGGGCTCTTGATTGAGACTCATGTTAACTGTTTGAAGGTAAGGGCTTCCTGCCAATGACTCTACAGTGGATGTTCTCGCTTTGTTGTCCAATCTGCCGTTTGTAACTGTGAATCTACTTTTGATTAAGCAAGTAATTATCCTCTCCTGTGTTAACAATGCATATCTAGGGATCGTATATTATGCATTCATGAGGTAGTCTGTTGTCCAAATTCATACATATATATATATATACAACCTACCAATGAAGAAGCAACAAAATACTTTTCTTTCTTTTTTTTTTTTTTTAGTCTGAACGATTACTGCATTTCAGTGTACGAAATTTTTACAAATTTAGAAATGTTCTTGCACTTGTGATTTAAAAACAAAAGAAAATCAAATGTACACAACAACCCTAACTTTACCCTTATCTTATTAATGTGGTTGTTTCTGCTTTAGTCTAACCAGTACATATACATTAACCTTGGCACTTTATGTTCATGGCCATCATAGGGGAATTTATTCATTACGTTTTATTTATGATGTTACCAAATAAAACCATGAACAATGACGTAGCGTTAGGCTACACACAGTTCCGTGGGGAGGATACAGAGGATTCGAACCTAGGACCGATAAAGTACCAGTGGAACTTCTAACCATTAAATTACAACAGCTAGTGATCATGCTCGCTTTATTACAAAAAGTGGCGCTGATTTTGTTCTGAATCCTGTAGAGGCGCCCCAAAAGAATGACATTAATGTTTGGTGAGACAGTCGTTTTAGATGTTACTAACATTTTCTTTGGCCTTATTATTAACAGAATTCTCTTATCGCCGAGCATAATAAGTCTGTCTGCTCTGTCTTTCTGACTATTTTTGATGGCAGGTTGGCTCCGCTGAAATTATTGCAATTGGAAATAACGCAGGAAAACCAGCAAATTTGAAGCCTAAAATCATCAGTTCCCGTTCCTCTGACCTCGATCTCTTCATGGTAATCTCGAATGCCTCCTCTCTCTTTGTTGAATTTACATGAAAAGAAACCCAACAGACTAAAGGAAACGAGAAAAACACTTGTAGACGGAATCCAGTAGCCGTGGTATCCCCAAGGATTGCGTCAAATTGTTTTGAATTGGAGTCAAGTTATTCCCAGGTGGTGTGGGGGGAGGGGTCATGAAAGTTAAAACCCCAACACTTAATGTTCGGCTTATAGTGAACTATTATTTTTAAAAATTGATTTTTTTATTTGACTAACGTTTTATCTTATGATATATTATTAGAGCTTGTCAAAAATATATTTGTTTTATATTTTTATTTTATATAATTAGAAATCAACATTTAATAATGATTGCAATTTTTAATGCTAACCTATTTACTGAAGATAACAACATTCAGATCCTAATGATCACCTAAAATGTGACACTGACAAAATTGAAAGGAAAACAATTATTAGGCTAAAACTAGTGATGATAATTCTAAGTATCAAAATTTGAACTCCTTGCGAAGCCCACAGATATACTTATTGGTCGGGTACAATAAGAAGTGAAACTTCATTTTATTTAATAAAGCTGAAGTTATTCATAATTTTCCATTAAAAGTATGGATAAAAAGATATTTTGCACAGAAAAATGAGAATTTGCCAATGACAATCGTCAGGTAATTTCATGGTTCTATATATGTAGTTATAAAGATTTTCCCTTTTTACAAACATTGGCAGTGCAGTGCTTAATAGCATACATTAATTTCTTACAGGAGGCATACTGTGTCACACTCGGCAAGCTCAAGGAGGCCATGGAGGTACAAATGCAAGAGACAACATCTTTCATCCAGACCATATACGATCAAATAAGTGAGCTTGGCGATGAGAATAATCCAGACGAGATTCCAGGGGCTAGTAGCTATGCTTAATTACATAGTAGCGGCTCAGGGTGTATCAAACCAGCCAATGTCTCACAATCACCTATGCTTCTTTTTTTTTATTTTTTTTTTGTCAAGTCCGTACTTTTCCTGTGTCCTTGTATTGTATTTAATAACAAAGTTAGACATGGGAGTTTTTCTTGTTATGGTAAGCGGTAGAATGTAAGCATAAAAGTATGAAATTATAAAACTCAATTTTTAACTGTGTGTGTGCCCATAAGTCCCTATAAATATGGGATTCCTCTCCTGCGTTTCTTGCCTCAAATAAGCATAATTGAGTTTTCTTTTTTTTCTAAGAAAAAAGATGACAATAATACAATATACGTAAAATATATATATATATAGAGTAGATACGCTGTTTGATGAATATAGTTGAATACGTTGTAATTATATCATATGTATGGTACCATATTATTAGCATTTAGTACCAAATAATAGAGTTATATCAAAATAGAATAAATTTTTATGTAAAATTTATGTAGTACAAAATATCATTTATATAATAACGAATATTATTATGTGGTATAAATTACACGATTTGCTATATATCTCCATTAGACATTGTGTCTATGTTGCGAGGTCTGAATGTAAAATAGTTTGTGTTGTTCATGAGTGTTCATTTTCTCAGCGTCGAGAGTTGTTACTTCAACTTAAACGGATAGAAGCTAGTTAAATAGCAGAAGTAATCAATGAGTTGGGTAAGAATGAAGACGTGCATTTATGATATGTATATTTCAGATAATTCAAAAGATATGTTGGAAAATTAAGTTAGAGTGATAAAAACATGCACACTGAAGGCAAGGGAGACAAAACATATATACTTAATTTGTGGACAAAGCTTAAAAGCATAAAATTAAAAGTTTATATACGCTTGTTTTGGGGGAATGAAATCGTTACTTTGTTAAATGTTGGAGCCAGGGGGAGATGCGCGGCGTTGCGTTGGGCGTATCCTGATGGGCTTCCTTCAGCGTTGGGGCCAGGGGACGGGAGATGCACTGTTGAGATGGATCCACTACCGGTGGTCATCTAAAATTGTTCATAAGGTAAGCTCAGCCAGTTCAATGTTATCATTAGCCAGGTTAGGCTCGGGAAAATTATTACTCCGAACTCGGGCCCCGAATGAATTGGGGCTCAACTCGGCTCTATTCCAAGTATGAACTGGTCTGCACCCTACGTCTTGCATGTCAAAAGAAAATATTGGAGTAAAAAAGAATCGAAGGGAATTGGGTGGGGTTATACCTACAGTTTTAGGTTTGACTACTCTTAAATGCATTTTATATTCAAGTGAGAGTCGAGGTTGTGTTAGTCCCACTAACAAGCCGGAATTTGTCGGAAAGAAATTCTTCGTGATCAAAAAAGAAAGTAGAAGTGATGAACGATATAATATAATGTTCTTATTCTTAAGCATCAGGGCCCATTTCATGAATTCCATAAATCTTTCGAAAGCATGATAACAACGACAATGCAACGAACAGAATAAAAGATCAGCGGAATTTTCTTCAATAAAGGCGCCTAGATAATGTAAGGCCATCACCAATGGAAACTTGTGAAATTTCCACGCGAGGATCGGAGCTTAAGTACTCGTTGAATTCCCTAATGGCCTTTCTTGGGGTCCGCATGCGCTCCAATACTTCGTCTTCTTCCATTGCTACTGTGCCGAAGAAGAGTGTGTTATCATAAACAATAATGCCTCCCACCTTCACCAATTTCAGCAGCAGCTCGTGATATTGCTTGTAACTTTTCTTGTCAGCATCCACGAATGCAAAGTCGAATTCTGTCTTGGGTTCATCCTACATGAAAAGACAATTTAAGCTTATAGTTTATGTTTACTCTTTTTGTTTTATGTCTCGTAAAAGTGAGTCCCACTTAATTTTTTTTTTAATCGGTTTCTGCTTAAATATATGTATTTTTTTTTTTCTTCCTCAAATTTTGTATTGAGTTAATTTGACTTATCTAAAAAAGAAAGTTAAATTAGAAAATCTTTTTGGGTCTTTCTTTTTTGGTATGGAGCCTATGCAATTGGTCAAAGTAAGAACTCACAGTATTCAGCATGTCCTGTAAAACTGAAATTGCTTTTGAATGAACGAAGTTGATTTTGTGCTCTACACCTGCTTTTTGGATAAATGGCAATCCAACTTCATATGCTTCACGGTCTATATCGATGGCTGTTATCTATTGGCAATAACATCGATATCAGTAACGTAACTCAGCTGCAGTAGTTACCCAGTCAAGCAAAAGAATTCTCATGAATTTAAAAATTCAATAAAGTCAATGGACAGCGCAAAATTAAGGTCTAGCTTCAAAGATAATGGACAATTTACCCGGCCATCCTGAGGCAAGGCAAGGGCAGTGATGAGAAGAGAGTAGCCCGTAAAAACTCCAATCTCCAACGTCCTTTTGGGGTTCATGATTTTTAAAAGCATTGATAGGAACTGCCCTTCATCAACTGGTATGGTCATCACACTCCTGCAATGGCAATTTCATAAATCTTTGTGAAATATTTTCTTGTCTATGAAACATGAACCATATATCATCAATTGATATGAATGATAATAGAAACATATTTACGCTTGGATATTTGGACACAAAACTAAAAACTGTAGAATTTCATTCTGGTGTAAACTGTGGACAAGTTGAAATTTTTAGAAATCAGTTGAAAAATTAATATATATATATATATATATATATTATATATATATATATATATATAGAGAGAGAGAGAGAGAGAGAGAGAGAGAGAGATACTTACAAGTAGTCGTACTTCTTCATTGTAGCTTCACGAATGCATTTAATTAGCTCATGCTCTTTAGGATATGCGCTAGTTTCGTATATATACTTCACCACAAATAAGCCAAGAGCAAGTAAGTAACTAAACAAAAATTTGAAAGCAAAAGAAGAAAAAAAAAAAAAACAAAAAGGCCATTGATAACAATTGAAACCCAAGGAGAAAGGACGAGAAGTCTATAGATCTATAAGGCAAAAATATAAATATGACTTCAGTCTATAGAAGACTTCAGTCTTCGTCAAAGATTTCTTGTGCAGAACTTTGGATCTACTTTCCTCAGAGCACATTCTTGTGGCTCTATGATGATTGATAGCTACGTTAGCCGTGCAAATTAAAGCAGAGATGAAAAGGGTGAGAAAGAGATAAAGAGACCTGTGTCAGAGCTTGACTTTGGAGGAGTCCTTTACCATGGAAAGCCATACGTAGTAAGGTCCTTTACCTTGCAAAGTAAAGCAGGAGAGCAAAAGGGTGAGAGAGGGAGAAAGAGACCTGTGTTAGAGTCCAACTTTGAAGGAGTCAGTAAATCCATTAAGTACTCACTCAGCTCCTTACACCCTGTTCTTAATTATATTGTAATAATCGTCAAGCGGAAAGAAGAATACGGCTCTTGGACAAGGAAATCCGACCATTGGTTTGATTGATGCGAAGTGTGAACCCGATCTCGATGTATTTCTATTCCAACGAAGATGACGCTATCAATTCAATCCGATTCATTTTATAAACAAATTAGTAGTTGCAATTGGGGAGGGTCGTTTGTCGAGACCCGGTTGGAAGCATTGGCGCAGTTGAATGTTAGGCAGGCCGATTGTTTATGGAATCGTTTACTTTTTCTGAATCGTACAAAACCGATAAAATAACATGAGATAGATACCAAAATATACAATTCAGAAGATGGTTGAACTAAGATAATTCTTTTTCAAGTTTTCTTTCTCCTGCTTGTTGTGTGCACTTAAAGATCTCATAATCGAATTTTTTGTTTTTAATATAAATACGACGGAATTTTGATTGGTGGCCACAAGAAATGCTTTGGCTTTTGCAATAGAATTCGATTCTCGTCACACGTCGATGCGTCTCCCCATACATATGCTGGCTAGTTGGTTATATTCCCCGCACTTTATATTATTATTCTCAGTACAGAATCTAATTTCTAACAATGTTGGAACTTTTCTTTTTCAATAATAATATGTAAATTAATTAGAATTATTTCCAAAAAAAAAAATACCACAATTCATAATAAGTTACAACAGAAGTACTCCACTCCTATACCAAGAAGTGGGGTAGGTAATTGGATGGCAACACTCCATTGTTTAATAAAAAAAAAAAAAATGTTAACAATCAGTTCTCACTCCCTAAAAAGAAAATGAATGTACCAGAAGAACAACCAACTATATACAATGCTAAATAACAAATTGAATTCCCTGTTTGATTGTAATATCAAGAACTAGTAATTATAGTAGGCTGCAAAAGGTTCAGACCTGAATATTATAAGTTTTGCTATGGTACCGGCAAAAGAGTTGGTCTTGCGTAATCTATACGTGAAATATACGTCTCATTTTTCAAGTTTTCTAATTTCTGAAAAGTTATGGTAAGAAACCAAAATTTTTTTTGTATGATTATTTATTCACTAAACAACAATCAAGGAGTTTCTCTTCACAATCAAATTGGGTTTTTGGTGCTCTTAGAATCTTGTTTTTGATCTTGGATATGTGAATTAAGTGTGTCTATGTAGTTTTCTGCAATGTATATTGGGTAAATAAATAAGAAGTCTATTTATACACAAAATTCTGGCCCCTATTGCCTTTGAAATTCAATTTTTTGACTCATAATGTGGTAAAATTTTGGGATTTTTTTTTTGTCTGAAAAGTCTATCAATCTAAATTATTGCTAAGTAGGGGTAGCCATAATTTTATTTACAAAAAGTAAAAAATGTGTTTTAGTTGACCAAAAAAGAATTGAAAAAACAAAAAGAATCCCAAAAGTCAATTTCAACACCTTCTGATTTCATTCCACTTATAAAAAAGATTGGAAGAATAAAAAAAAGAAAAAAGATTCGATTATATTTGAAGCCTATTTATAATTTTTTTTCCTACTAATTTCATCCATAATATAAAAATATTATAGCAACATTCTCTGGAGATATGAAGGCAAGATTAACGTCTCCACCATAACATTCCAACATTTTGTGACTGGAAAATGGGAATATTATTAGATTTGGCACAAATAAATTATGACGTTTGCTTCATTTCAAACATCTAATTTAGTCTAATGTCTCATTTTAATATATATATATCAATATAAATATTAATATAAATAAAAATAATACTAAATATTACGAAAAAAATTCATAACTTATTATGAAAATATTGTTCTTCTTGACGTGGATAACTTTTTACTAATAAAATTACATAATAAGCAATTAAGAAAGTTTTCTTATTTTAATAATAATAATGTTTTATAATAAATCAATAAATTTTTTTCATAATATTTAACATTATTTTTTAATAATGATATATGACTAAAGTAAAAAAAAACATGGAAAGAAAAACTCAATTGACATAATTGATTTTCACATTTCAATGGTAATTTATCCTAAAGTACTGACATTATTAACTATTAAAGAATAAAACAATTAGTGTTTTTACCCATTGTGTGTAATCTCAATCCTAATTTGGTAGAATCTGCTCAATTAAGGCCTAATTAAGTGCCATGTATCAGTGAATATTTCTTCTCAAGTTATTAAATTTATTTAATAAATAGAACTATTCGTGTTTGACCTATTTTAGAAGTGGGTAATTGTTCAATCCTAATATCCCCGAATTTGATAAATTTTACCCCCTCTCTCCCCCCACACCCCCCCCGGTGTCTCCCTCACACACGGATTCATCCTTTTTATAGCTTTTGCTGCTTCAATTTTGTTTTTTGATCAAAAATTTTCATGGATGCTTTCAGTTTTAATTTGCCAAAATTTTACATGGACAAAATTTTATTATTTTCCATTCCACGAAAGCTATGATATGATCTTAAAAAGAAATCCAATGCTTTCTTATATATACGCCAAACAAAGAAAAAATATTTTCTAACATATTAGTATCATAGTCAGACAACACAAAATAATTTATTTTCTTAGAACAAAATTTTCTCAAAATATATTTTCCACGAACAAATCATTTTCTCACAAAAAAAAAACTGAGTGCAGAAGTTATAATGCAATAAAAATGACTTCAGAATCAAATTGTCTTGCTTTTTTCATAGTACAAATTGACTAGAAAGGTGAATAAGAGTGGTCTAACGAGGCGTGGGAGAAGGATGACATGTAAGCAATCTTGCCACTACATTAAGTCTTGCTCTTAGTTTTTTTTTTTTTTTTTGTCCCCAGTTGAATACTTCAAAAAATAATTGAATAAAAGAGATACCACTAATCTATATTTTATATAACCAGTTAATATGTTTTTATTTTATTTGTGTTTTCTTTAAATTGTTTTCTCTGTAAGAGTCAAATTAAAAATTGTCGAATTCAAAACATTAAACATTTGAACTTTGATTTACGAGCCATTGTAGCATACTTAGTGCTTTGGAGTAGCGATCACTTGTTGCGCTAGAAATACAAAATTCTGAAAGGAGACAGAGATGTTAGCCAAAAAAATGCAATGGAAAGGATTCATGCCCACTTTTAATTAAGGTTTTGCTTCTTTCGGCTCCAGAATTTGGAAAAATGAAAATGTTGGTATGCAGAAAAAGGAACAAGCAGGCAAATGAATTCCTCACATTTAAAGAATATTATTTTATCAATTTTAAGCTATCTCACTACAAATACACTATATATAATAAAGATGGTAAAATATTTTTTTTTAAAAAAAAAAAGAAGAAAAAATAGAATGTGAAACTAGTTGTAAAATACTAAAGCAATGCATTGTTGCACAATCCATACATCTTATTGTACCCTTTGTTATTCCTGTTGCATATTTAACAATGTTGTTTTCAATTTTGATTTTGATTCCTAAAAGATAATTAAAAATATATCTTAGGAAAAGAATAATGGACAAAATATTATAATCGTAACAATGTATACAGTGGTGATTTTTTTTTTTTTTGACAAAATTTAGATTGCTTCTCACGAAATAATCCCTCGAAAATTTTCCTCCAAATATAGGAATTTTCGTATCTTGCTTATTATATTTTAAGCAAACATTAGGAGCAACATCCATAACATGCTGATGTGCTAGAATGGTCAAAATTGCAATGAGTCCTCATGTTAGGTCTGTTATCGATTTTCATTGCTCTAGCAATCTATATTTTCCACAACTGAGATCATGGAAACCAGTTAAAGGTTTCCAACAAATTATATTTTTCCCACACTCTATATTTTAATGTGAAGTGCTATTATGATACTTGCTGACTTCCTTCTGAGCCAGTATGTTGCCAATCGATGTAACTAATTGACTTGATCCAATTTTAGTCATTACGATATTGTTACCATAATAAAAAACCTAAGCAAAAAAAATAAAAATAAAAAATTAAGTTTATGAAACCATCGGCGTTCGCGTTATCTCTCGATGGACGATCATAGAGAGGGAGGGCAAGGCTATAAGAGTTCGGTATACCTAATGTTAGGCTCTTTATTTTTCCCTCTTCGATGGTCATGTCAACAAGTAATAAGGTGTGTGCTTCTAGTTAGCGATGACCTTGGAAGGGGAGACGTGGAAGGTGCATACCTAACTTAAAATTGCCGGATGTTATGGCTTGTCGACTCATAATCAGCGCCAACAAACCCACGAGCGCTTGTGTTTGCGTCTCAAAAGAGAGAGCTATAGGAATTCACTTTTTCCTCCCCAAAAGTAGGCGCTAATAGATGCATAGACTGCAAAGTTAACAGAATGTTTTGATCGTATTCCATTTCCCTCCTCTTTCTCTCTCTCTTACAAGCACATTTCTTTTATTACTAATTCAAACTGCAAGTGCAAGAGGAATAATGGATAGATTAATGGTACGGCAGCACTGTCATCTGTGTTCATCTTGGGAATCATGGCATGACGCTGACGGTACTGTTGATTACTGAAAATGGTATCAGAATTATATGCCAATTTGAATTTTTCGCCACCTTATTTGAAATGAGATTTATTTGCCACGTTCCCTCCCGGATTCTTTTCTACATACATGAAGACATTATGTTCATCATTTGGATTCATCTTGCTTATGCGCAGTGATGACGACTCGCAGTTCCAGTAAGCAGGAAAACAGCCAGAAAATGCTGTTGTAGGTCAGATTATGAGAACAAACATTCAGGAATCCAATTTTTGCGGTCTTTTTGTGGAAAGGGATGATAAACAAAGCAAGAAACAATAGGACGAACCTATTATTTGAAATGAATATGTAACCATCTTGGAAATGCCTGCTGTATCTCTAAGTTCAAGAACTCCATATCTGTGTTTTGGTACCTCTAGCTCCTTCAAACTTTCGTACCAAGAAGTTCGTTTCCTTTCATGTTCATTCCATTGCAGTTGCTAAAATTTGTATTCTTGAGCAAAAGGCAAAGGAACACTAATCTAGGGATTATTTGAAGTTGGAAACATAACATTATTCAAGTGGATATGGACTCTGAGTCTCTGAAAGCAATGACACATTCGCTTGGCAAAATATCTGGTTTGATTGCCAAGTAAATTAACACTTTGATCCCAGCATAGGCGCACACCAATGTTCGTAAGCTTCCCCATCAAGGCTTCTTGTCACTTCATAGCACGAGTTCCCAAGAGGCATAGGAGCAAACATTAGTCTGCAGACTTATTATCCTTGGACGGCTTTGGCCAAACCAAATGCAGCGGCAGATGCAACAACACCAATAAGAGCAGTTTGAAAGGCACTCCTTAAGGGCTTATTGCCGGTAAAATGACCCTTTGCGTAGCCAAAGACAAGCAATGCAGCAATGGTTAAAATAACCGATGCAAGGACAGCATCTTGAGCTCTTGGAATGAACATGTAAGGAACTAGAGGCACCAATCCACCCAAAATGTAAGCAATGGCAATAGTTAGTGCACTCTTCAGTGCTCTTTTTGGATCTGGTTTCTCCAGTCCTAGTTCAAACCTGCATCCATGCACACCGCACTAGCTGTTATCATTTTTCTTTTTTTTCATGTTTTGCATAATTTTTGTGTTATAGCTTTCGTGATTATCATAAAATAAAGTTAATGTAACAAAATGCCACAAGTTATGCTTGAAGTAGACATCAAATGTTTATCCTCTTTGAAGGAAGGAAACCAAGTAATACATAAAATAATCACAAACACAAGTAGCCAAAAAAGGATATATGGTCCCCTTGCTCCATAAAAACTATCAATTGTATCCACTGTCTTGTAAATTTTAAAATTAGATTCCTACTCTTCAAAGCTTGGAATAATTATGCTTTTAGTTTTGGATGCTCCTATTGTCAAATTCAAATTCAAAAATAAAAAAAAAAGGTCCGCACTTTGCTACTTTGGACCATTTTGGTTTGTCATCTATAGGAAGAAATGGAACGACTTTCCAAAAGCAAAACCAGCTTTTCAGAAACTACTGCCTGATGAAGTTAGTTTCTATGGAAAAATGGAAAACGGTTGTAAAGTCAGCCCCAAAATTTTATTTTAAAAAAAAAAAATACAGACGAAAAACAGGTTCCAATGTCAACTTCACACGTGACAGATCATAATCTTAAAGTTACAAAATCTTGTAGTTCACCCATGACGGATCAATCATCCTCTTAAAGTCCCAAGAAAACCAAGTGCTATTTCCCGAACATTTTCAACACCAATTTTAAACCACATTCAAAGGAATTTTAATTCATCACATTTCACTTGAAATGCCAAGTTTTTTATTTTTTTTAACTTTTTGGGTCCATATAGATATCATTTAAATTTTAGTTTACCAGCTAATTAATTTATTGCAAATAAGTAAAATAGAGACATTATTAAAGTAAGATAAAAAGAAAAACACACACACAAAAAAGATGTTATTATTGAGAGAGACTTACTTCATCATGAAATCAATCCATGCTTGAGGCTGCTTTCGGAGAGCACTAACCACAGGCCCATATTCATGTGGCTCTATTCCATACTGTGCCAGTATCTCCGCCACCTCAGCTGCCTCTGTTTTCCATACAATACATAGCCAGCTTGAGTACTTTACACAAAATGAACACTCCCTAATTCTAACTTAAGCAAAGTCAATACTTAAAAATGAAGTTCACATGCCTGTCTAGAGCATTGTTTTAAAAACTGGACCGGACTGGCAAGTTCATCCGAGAAACCCACAAAAGTCTAACTGGTTAAACGCGACTTACCCAGGACACCCAAAAACCAAAAAAAAAAAAAAAAAAAAACAACCAACACTGAGTAAAGAACTGAAAAAATTTTCCGATTGGATGACTGGTTCGATTATAGCAAAGTTTCATAATTGGACTAATTGCCTCACATTTAGCTTGCCATCCACGTTCAATATTTATAAGCCATACATGCTTAGGTGATACTTCCATATATCCAAAATTTATCTGTCAAAAAAAAAAAAACAGAAAAAAGAAAAAACACGAAACAAAAAACGACAAGAACCAGTATCAGGAACGGCAATGATCTCTTCATGCTCTCTCTTCAGTTCCCTGGCATAATGATCTGCCTCGCTTTTAGCCGCCAAATACCTGAACAAATGGATCTCCAAAATCATTTAATTACAATTTAAGTTTTTTTAAGGCAAAACAAGTAACAATTCGCATATTTTTTGTGGGTCCTTAAAGATCGAGTTTTTTAAGTTTTGAACGTAACGTACCCGCCGAGTCCCATGGAGATGGCACCGGCGACGACTTCGGCGGCGCCGGCGGTGAGGACGATGGAGGAGGTTGCATTAGCTCCGGACAAGCCGGCGGCGAGGGCGAAAGGAACGGTGAGGCCGTCGGAAACTCCAATGATGATGTCGCGGACGACCTCGCCGGCGGTGAAATGAGTCTCCTTGTGTTGCTTTAGAAGCCTCTGCTTCTCGGGCTCCAAAGCCATCACGGCCTATTCTTTTTCGTCTTTTCCTTTTCCTCTCTCTCTCTCTCTCTCTCTCTTTGTTTTTTTATTTTATTTTATTTTTTTCTCTTTAATTGAGAGAAAAGGTTATTGAAGAGAGGATGAATATATATATATATATATAGAGAGAGAGAGAGAGAGAGAGCAGCATTCTTAGATAAAACCAAAAAACAGCAAAAAAAAAAAAAAGATTTTTAATTGATTGTGATTTCTCTGTGTACAATGTTCCTGTAATTCAGGACATTTTATTGGTTAATCAAGATCTTATGTTTTAATTTAATATATATATAAAAAGTTTATAAAAATAAAAAAACTAATTTTATAATATAATAATTTTTTTAAAGAAATAAAAGATTTTAACACAATTTTAGCCTTTATAATTAAAAATAATCAATTTTTATCTTATTTATAAATTATCTTTCTCTCCAAAAAAAAAAAAAGAGAGAGAAAAAGAATTTTTTTTTTTTTTATCTTTCCTGATGAGATGAGGCCACAAGGGGGTGTTGTCACCAATGCTATTAATTTAATAGCATTATTCGTATGGGGTGACGATGGAATTCTTGTTTCTTTCCAATTTTTTGCCTTTTTTTTATTATTTTAATTTGGTATACCAACTTTTTGCTATGGGGGCAGTAATATCCATATATTTATGATTTTTGTTCTTTATAATTAAAAGCAAGTGTCCTTTTTTTTTTTTTTTTTCTAAAGTCCAATCCAACAATTCAGCGTGCATGAGTAGTCAGTATCTTAAAAAAAGGGGAATTTTCAGCCCCTCCAATCACTGAATTCCAATTCCGAAGAATTTCTTTCATTGAAACCTTCTTCTTCTTGTTTTTTTTTTTTCTTCCAATTATAGAATGGACTAGAAGTTTAAAATTTCTTTTTGATAGTGTTAAAATGCCAGAATCCCAGTATGTTAATCATAATCGGGATCAGAGACAGGAATTTAAAACTTAAGTCAAAAAAGATTAAAAAAAAAAAAAAAGAAAAAAAGGACCCATGAAGTGGATGCTGCTCAGTCTACTTGAAAAGGCACAACTATCATATATAATCGCACGCTACAGCTAGCAAATAGATACAATACAAGGCAGAGAGTGTAGGGGAATGCTAGGATACATAGAAGCCGGAAGTTACAAGAGAATTTCATGTTCTGAAAACCTTGGCAATGCCAAAAGCTGCTTCAGATGCTATGGCTCCAATTAAGGCAGTTTGAAGAGCACACTACACTTGAAGGCTCTATTATCAGTGAAACGACCCTTCAGAAAGCCGAATATCAGCAATGCCACAATGGTTAAGACAACAGATGCAACCCCAGCTGGAACGACCATGTATGATGATAGGGGCATCAATCCACCAGCCATGTCAGAAAAAGGCAATTATCAGGGCGCTTTGTAGTGGATCTGGTTTTTCTAGTGCCAGTTCAAACCTGCATCATGGAGTTGATTGTGCAATTATAATTTTCACTTAAAAATTAAGAAACCCCATAAAGAGAAGACAAGGTAAGAACAAGACTCACTTCATCATAAAATCTGGCCAATGCTGAGGGTTCCTCATCAAAGCATTCACCACAGGCTCATATTCATGTGGCTCAAGTCCAGACTGTGATAATATTTCTCCACATTCAGCTGCCTCTGGTGTTCAAAAGGAATATACCCCATTAAACATAAGCATTCCCTGCTCTTAGAGAAATCGAGCTCAAAAAATCCAAGCAGAAATAATGAACTAAACGAGAAAATTTAAGATATGAGCCAAACTTGAACCTGATGCAACATTCAACATTTTGTCTTAAAAATTATGATGCAATGCGAGTCACATACCAAGCCAAACCACCCCAATCTTAGTTAATTTACAGCCAGATTTCAGAGCAATGCAATTGACATCTGCTCTGCTTGTCCATGCCTTAAGGGAAGGATAATGAATCATTTAAAGCATGATTATGGTATATATATCAAAGAGAAATTAAATGCAAAATTATTTGGGGTCAGTTTAAACCTATATCAGGGACACTGATAATCTCTTCTTCTTCCCGTTTTAGTTCCCTCATATAGCGATCGGCTTCACTTTTTGCTGCAAGGTACCTGCAAAAATAGGCACAAAAACATCAAAAAACTGTGATGAACAATTAAATATGTACATGTTTCAACATTACATATACTGTTGACACATCAGTACGTTACCCGCCAACTCCCATGGAGATGGCGACCTCAGCAATGCTGGCAATGAGAATGATCCCCGATGTCACGTTGGAACCAGGAAGGCCGGCGGCGAGGGCAAAAGGGACGGTGAGGCCATCAGAAAAACCGATGATAATGTCACGGACAATCTCGCTGGACATGAAGTGTTTCTCTTTGTGGTTTTTCTGCCATTTGCAATTCGAGCTGCAAAGCACTGAATCTATAAGTAAACAAGGCTGCTTTGAAGATATTTATAGCAGAGAATGCCTGGTTTTAATCGTTGCATTCCGTATTCCCTTTTTGAATCCTTTCTTGGTGGTTTTCATGCTGACCATCTATGCCCGCTTGATAAAATGAGTTGACTCTAATGTACTAAAAATTTTAAAATGAAACTTTAATAAATAAGTACTTCGACCTTTATTTTATAGACTTCAAGCCCTAATCTTATATTTTGATGGACGACTCTTATATTTTGAAATCTGCTAAAGGATCAAATAATACACAATGCGAGCCATAATGGAAAAAGTAGAAAAACAATGGAAAAAAAAAAAGGCCTTTTGTTTGCTCTAGATTGAGTGATTTTAGAGTTTGTGTACATTTTATCAACAATTGCTTGCTTAATTTCATTAGACAACCCATTAATCTTGATTTCTATGCAAAGATTAGAGTGTGATTGAAAATTTAGAAAGATTTGAAGCTTATTATTCATCCAGTGGATCAAAAATACATTGCTAAAATCACAAATTCTGTTGAATAACCATTGTCCAGGCATAACTTATAAACCTGAGAAAAACAAAAAGAACAAAGTGGGGATGAACGTCACAAGGTTCCATTTGGCGTGTGGGTGGCACAAGGTCTGGCATTGAATGATGTGATGGCACGGCCTCACTCAAGACGAACAACAACAAGACAAAGTGGAACCCTTAACGCTTGCTACAAACAAACAAAAAAAAAGAAAATATAATCGACGTATGTGGGGCACGGCCTGAGGGCCTCTAAAGAAAGTATTCCAAAGACTTATAATTAACTGAAGAAAAGGAAAGAAACAGAGATGGAGGATTGTTGTCTTCTGTAAGAAAAGAGCGGTGGTCTGCACATCCTAGATACTGTGCAACAAACTGTTATGTCGTGGTCTTAGCGATATTTAATATTATTTTTATTTTTTTAAATTAGATGGGAGCAATACTTGGAAAAATACATATACGTTTGTATTTCTTTATTTTTAACGCATGTATTTAGACGGTATAATATTGCATCGATTAAGTCAACTAGTTTGGAGAACGGTTAGGCTAATTTATATATATATATATATTAAAAAAAAGGTATTCGAATGAAATAAAAATTTAAGGTTCAGGACTCGTTTAGTTCTCTATATATTGTAATTTATTATAATTTCACTGTCTTATAGGAGTAAAATAATTTTATTATAATTTTCTATATATTGTAATTGTTTTTAATTAATTTATATGTTGTAAATTAATTCCTTTATTTTTATTTTTTTTTGGGTTTTGTGTGGCTGTGGGTGTCTGCCGTGAGCTGCCTATGAATATTTCATTGCACATGACACGAATTAGAAAATAAAAAGGTAAATTATATGTCATCCTATGTAGTAATTCAATCGATAATTCGTGTATTTTTTTTAATCTTAATTTAGGTTTCAGTTTTGTACAGTAACTCGTCTTAAAAAAAATAATTATAAATATGGGTATTTAGATATATATAGAAGTAAAATTTTAAATTTACTAATATTCAAATTAAATGTAAATAATACTTAATTGAATTTAATAATATTCAAATAATAGTAAACTTTCTTAACACGTAAGTTAAATGAGAATAACAATAAAAGATTTTTAATTTAAACTTACATGTATAACAATTAATATATGTACAATACTTTTTTTTTTTTTTTGTAGTTCCTCATTGTTAATGAAAGGCGAGCCTTAGTCTAATAGAAAAATTAGTTCATCATGGCAATGCGAAAGTCACAAATTCGAGTTGCAAACTTCAATTCAAAATCATCGTGTCTAGCTGTTCCTCTCAGAGAATCACCATCTCTCTCTTGCTTTTCGCGATGGATTGCATACCAATAGATCGATTTTAGCAATTTGTGTTCCTTTGCAAAGCATGTAGCCAGGCACAGGCACTCCTCCGAAGGAAAGAAGAAAAAAGAAAGTGCACAAGAGGAAGACCCCCACGAGCCCCTGCCATGCATGTTCAGTGAGAGTGGACTGCAAAGGGATAAGGCTGCCTGGTCCTCGACGTGCCGTCATAGCGTGAAAATATGGACAGCTTGCAACCATTTATAGCAAATTGCTATTTTTATTAGAAAATGATACAAACAAATAATATAAATACCATACACAATAAGTATTTTAATTAATTACATGATTATTTATGTTTAGTGGTTTCTAAATAATTGCACGATTATAGAGACTCCATGGTGCTGAAGTCACGAACACTGTAATTTGGATCTTAGTTCGAATAGTGATTTAAAAAATTAAGCACAATTCTCATAGGTATCCTCTTAACAAGTTCTTTATTTTCGCAAATTTGAATCAAGAGCAACAACTCTGGCCTCTCGTTCTATTCAAAGACAGGTTCACTGAATAAAATAATGATTTACATGTCATTATTGATTAAAGCATCCATCTCTGAAAGGTTGTAGGCCTCCTACATTACATTAATTTGCTGGGGGCTAGGAGAAATGGGTTGAATCCACCCAGCACATACACTTGCCGGTAGTGGACTACCGACAGTGAAAGTGATATTCATGCCATTTGCAGCTTGTAATGGTCAATATATTATACTTTTCCTAGTTCCGTCTCTTCTCTGATACTTAATGCTTCAAATTATCTCGTCCTTTTGGTGTGTACCAACAAAAAAAAAGGGATATTTTTGGTGTGACAGATCTCTTGGCGTGAGACCAGTTTCATGACAAATTTGTTACATTGTTTTTACTTTGTATTTGAATCACAGAATTGAAGTTTCCCATCTGAACTGAAAATTATCATATGACAGATATCCACAACTTTTCTTCTCTTGTTAAAACTATAAATTAATGTTTGAGACACTGCATTAACGTGTAGTTTACACCCCATAAATCTTGAAATAACAATAAAAAAACAAAGTTATAATTTATAAAGAATAAAAGAAATTCTATGATAAATGAAGAACCCACGTATGGTTCACTAAAAAAAAAAAAAAACAGAGAGAGAGAGAGAGGAACCCATTTCTGGTAGTTAAAAACTCTTGACTTCATTAACACCCTATTTAACTCATGTACTGGTTCAATAACGAACCAAAGTGTAAGTTATTCAAATACAAAATTGTTTAGATCCACAGGATACTTTTAATGTTGCACCTCATCAATTACATACTTCAAAATCATTTATTTACCAAATAAGCTAAACTCATGAAAGTTCTATGGGTCCTTTTTGGGCCAAATAGTGGAATTCTCCCATAGTTTCGAATGTCCTCAGCTCTATCACAGCAATCATCTTCAAAGTCAAAACTTTTACATAATAGTATCATCAAATTCCACGTAAAACTGCTAAAAAGTATAATTATCATTTTAAAAAAAAAAACATGGGTCATCTCTAGTTCATCCGAGATTCCTCCTCTGCTATTTTCTGATTAAAAAAATTATGAATCAACACACACACACACACACAAACATCGATAATTTTAAAGGCTTGCCCCACTCGCATCAAATTATGTTCGTCCCCACTAGAATTTTTTTCGTCAATAATTTTTTTTTGAATCAACACTCATTGGTCTCTATGCACAGAAAAGTAGACAAGTATGTGGACCTACCAAGATACTTATATTTGGTGTGTATGCTTATAGAAATTGTGTGAAAAAAGCGTCACTCAGACACCTCTCTTTAGAATTTAGACCACTTTTTGAGTATGCAAATCTACTCGTCCACTCAATACATAAAAGCATACATCACATTAATTTTATGGAAAATAAATATGGGCAGCAAGTGGAACGACGCATTTCTGAGCACATCGCAGTTCACATGGACTGTCAGTTGAATATTTGTTCGTTTTACCTTATCTTGGCTCGTGGAAAACACACGAAACTGTGGATGCAAAGAGGGAGCAATAGAACTAGGAAAGGGATGCCATGGCATTGTCAGAACCTTGCTTCCAAGCAGCTGCACTGCCATATGACCTGAAAAGGCTGCAGGAAACGAGGTCGTGGCTCTTTCATCAATATTACTACAATGGAAAAGCCGATCACGTGGGATTGTCGATAAATTTATCTTACTCAAACTTCTTTCTTTCCCTAGGTGATTCTTCAATTGCGTTGGAAAATGACCACTTTGTCTTCACCTTTTCGTCTCATTATAACGCACGCTTCTGCACTACCAAAGCAAACGGCTATTAAAGTAACTTACTTGTGACCTTTTGAATTCGATGGTGTAGGATTCTTTATATTTTTAACTAGTTAACCTTTGAGATCTACTAATCTTAGTTTACAATAAATTGAATTAATAAAAAAAAAATTTAGATAGTCGATTCCAATAAAATATGGGACTAAAGATTTGTGTTATTTATATTGTAAATTAATATATTTTAAAAAATTAATTACTATAATTTTAAACTTGATCAACTAGTTATTTTATAATTATTTAATTAATTATTATATATTTATTATTAATCATTATGAACAATAATAATATTAACCATTTATTATCATTAGAATTTATATTCAATATTATTTTATTTTATTTTATAAATTATTAAGTTATCATAAATATAAATTAATTTTTTCTTTTTATTCTTAAAAGACAGTAAATATCATTTATAATAATTTATAACTTACTACTTAAATTATTTCTATTATCTCATTATTTGAATTGCACATTAGTGAAAAAGCTTATTATATTATAAGAAAATAGTCATTATAACTTCATAAGTAAAAATTATCTTTAAACACAATATTCAATACACTTCAAACATGATATTAAGTTATTTTATTAATTAATTTACCAATAATCTTAAAGATATATATTTTTTTATTTTAAGTAATTTATGATACACAACTTTTTTTTTTGTCACTAGAAACCATTAAAAAAGAACATATGTGCATCAAAATGTAAGACAAACATAAAAGCTTTTTTGAGTTTGAGCTAGCAATGTTGGTGATGTTAATTATAAGATTCAAAGAAAACGTATTTATGTCAAACATGAACCAAATATGGCCATAAGCATTATTTTTAAGAAGAATAAGTGACCTTCACATAAGTAAAAGTTTAGGAAAATATCAATTAATTAAAAAGACCTAACAAGACTTTCTCTACTATAATAATTAAAAGAATACCAAATGACTTTAGAAAAGTCTCAAAAATATATTTTGTTAAACTATAAATATGCTTCTTATTTAAATCAATTTATAATTTATAGTTATTATAATCTTATATGTAAAATCTTAATCTTTCAAAAACAAAAATATTGGCATAACTTGTTTTATCATTTCTTTTTTAAAATTTACGTATGTGCCTATATATATATATAAAAGGTGGTTTTGTTGTTGAGTCTAACGTAGATGGATGATATAATAAAGAAAAAAAAATCTTATGCATTCTTTTGCACGTCTTTCTCTTTTACCAATAAACTAATTATTAATCACTCATATCCTATACTAATTAAAGTTAATTATTTGATTAATTTTGAATCACTTTTATTTTATACTAAATATTGATACAGTTACTTATTACTTCTAGTGAGTGATAAAATATAATACGATTGATTTAATGTATTGCCAATAAATTAAGTGCTTTACGATAATGTGTTAAAACATTCATCATGTAATAAGTTTTTTCTCTTGGTAGTAAAATCAATTTTATTCTCATGCTAACAAAAGACCATTATTTGAGTTTTTAAATTAATAAATTTTGATTTTAATATTTTTATAAAAATTTTATGATTATTCATAAAATTAACTTTAATGTGCAATTAATTAGTTGGGAAAGGCAACATTTCTTTTACATTAAGGAAAAAAATTTTTAAAAATATGAAAGTTGGGATATTTAATACCCATATAAAAATGTCCAATTATTTGTGTTTTATTGTGATATTATGTTGTTATATTCTTTAGGACTTTAGTGGTCAAAAGTTTTTACAAGGTTTAGTATCAATTAAGGGACAATTATATATTATGATTTGTTATTAATGATATTGAAATCATTTACATTGGTATTTTTTAGTAATTTGGTCACTTAATATTATTTTTTGGTACCAAGTAAGGTATTGGCAAGCCAAATTATTTCTCTCAATGCTTTATACGGAAGGGTCTAGTGAGAATTTACTCAAGATTTTAATTTTAATGAGATATTATTTTATTGTTGACAATTTTTATATTATTTAATGCTTATATAGATAAATTCCAAATTTGGTGGTTATTAAGTTTTATAAATATTATTTACCATATCTTTATGTTAATCTTAGGGTTTAAAATAGATAAAAAATTAATATAACCAAAGGAAAATAATAATGATAATCATTTATTACTATTAAAATTTACACTTAATATTATTTTACATTATAAGTTATTAGATCATGACTAATATAAATTAATGCCTTCCTCCTATTTTTGAAAGAGAATAGATACCTTCATAATAATTCATAGCCTATTATTATGTTAATAAAAAAATTAAGTTGTTTTTATTATCTTACCACTAGATAAAATATCTGTCATATTCTAAAAATAATCTTATTATAACGTAGAAATAATTTATTTATAAAAACAAAACCTATTTAAAAAAAAATCTATCGTACGTTAAACTAGATGTTATTTTTAATTAATTAACTTTTATTAGAATATAATATTATTTTATTAATTAATTTTTTATTAGTTAAAACTTGGATGTCCTCTTTGGGCCTCCACGCCTGTTAGTTTACATCACATGCTTTGCTATAGGTCAATTGAATAACTTCTTCATCAGGTAGTCAATCTAAGGCTAAGCCAATTGACAAAAAGGAGCTAATTGGACTGGAGCTCTAACTTCAATTCCTCATTTACTAGATATTATGTTAGTCAAGAACCAGGAGATAATGCTTATGCCAGTTACAACCTGCCAAAAGACAAGCAGTGACAATCAAGAAAACAAAATTACTTGACGGTACAAATTTTGTTATAATTGGTAAGGCATTGCGTGGAAAAACTTGCAATAAAAGGTATATGCTTGCCAGTCAATGGCTAATAGTAATCCTTGCAGCCCCTCAATGACTTGGAAATAGCTATAAGTCTAATGAAAGTTCAACCCATCAAAGCCTGTTCATCCACCATCAGACAGACAGTTAAACAAAAGGGCCTCAAGGAACAGGTATTGCTTACAAAGTGCCGGGCAAAACACGAGTATAATGATGCATAAAAAAGTTCAACGTGAAGACATGGAATTATATTGTCCAGATTCTTCTTAGCTCTACAGCTAAGCCATTCATGACAAAGGTCGGCATTTGTCTTAGAAGTAACAACACCGATCAGAATCTTAACATACATTTTTTGAAGAGAGAACAAATCATGAGGCTAGATAACTATGTTTGGCCATGGAATCCATCATTGATCACCAAACATGAGTGAATTGATTTCATTGAGACCAATATCGGATATAGGCTCAATAGGCTGTTCATCTCCCACTCTTGATGGAACAACTTCTGAAGGCTCCCTACTGAATTCATCTGCAAAACACACGGGTTTAACAACATTTCAATTCCAAAGTCAACTGAAAGCCGGAAAGTGGTATACTTAAACTTCCAAAAAAAATTGTGCTCCTTAGATTGACAGCTTACCAAAAATTGTATGCAATGAAGTTTGCAGAGGGGTTGACATGAAATTAAGGCCAAGATAAAAAGCAAGCGCTAATATTACTGTCACCATTGTGTAAGTTGGCACAGCCAATGCCCAGTACCTGAAAAAGAAAATGGGGTCTAAAATTCTTCAATCTCTAGGACTGAAAAAATCTTAGTGCAACAAAGTGAAAAGAGTTCTACTGTCTCATTTATAATTTTATTGACACAAGGAATGCCAATGGAACCAATGCCACTGACCTATCAGGATAGTAAAAGATCCCGATTGAGTGTAACCAAGCTTCAGGAACATAAGCCCACACCAAGAAGACAACTGCTCAGATTAAAGAATAAAAGTCACTGCTAAATCCGTAACAGCAAAGGCATGAGATTTGCTGAGCTTAACCAAGGAGTGGCTACATCAGATCAGAGTACTTAGAACACCGAAAAAAATCCATAACGCCAAAAACAATTCTTACAGACATGCCTTGTAATCATGGAACACAATTATATTCCAATCAAACAGGGGCACTATCTACAAGTTGGACCTGACAAACAATCTAACGTAGAATAGTGGTATTGGCAACATAAAATTAGATCACCAACTTTTCACATCTACAAAGTAAGGTCCTTCACAAGAAACAATATTTTATCACACAAATATATTTCCATTCCAAGTCTAAGTGAAAATTGGTATACAATGCTTTCATTAAACTTCCAAAACTTAAGACAACTATAAAACAAGAAAGCTCAATGGGGAAATGGAATTCAGTAATGATATTAAAAATATGGCAAGCAAGGATGATATCAACAGAAATTCAGACAAAGCATAAAATAAGAAACAGAGAGGATATGGATAAAAGAGACCTGTAGCAACAACAGTGGTAATGCAACCCACAAAACCGTAAACTTCAGAAGTCTTGGGGCCGTGCTCTCCAGGAATTCCAAACCCAGAAGCCTTGTCATTGGGATCCACAAATGAGACAGTTGCTTTCCTCCTCTTCGAAAAACTGAGGACCCGTCTTGGACTACTCATAGAAAAACTGTCTTCCATGGGCTTTACGATTTTTCTAACAGGATCTGGATGCGAGTACAAGACAATTAAACAGGTGAAGAATAACGATATCAAGCAAAACGAAGTTCCTGATACCGTGTGGGGTCTATTTGCCTGTCATCTCTCAAACCAGAACTGAAAGTAAACAGACCAAATGGGGCATTTATCTGAATTCATTCTGTGCTCAATGTGCCAATCTTGA
The DNA here is from genome assembly GCA_021533255.1 of Ceriops tagal. Lineage (NCBI taxonomy): Eukaryota > Viridiplantae > Streptophyta > Magnoliopsida > Malpighiales > Rhizophoraceae > Ceriops > Ceriops tagal. The sequence goes on from CM038608.1 coordinate 7,390,618, forward strand.
TGACAGCAAAAACACCCAAAAACAAATAACAACGTTAATAAAATAAATGTAATTAACTCGCTATCTCTCTGTAGCTTCAAAACCGCGTTACAGAGAGGAAAGTGAGAACAAGCACTTCACATTACTGATTGCGTAAAACTCAGTATCAGAATTGGAGTTCATCAATTCATTTCATAATTATTGAAAAAGAAAACAACAAATTCAAACTTTTTCAATATTTACACATTCTGACGTTGCCGCCCCCCCCCCTTCTCGGCAACCCAAGGCATGCTCAAATCAAATCAGCAAAACAAGTAAGAGAAAGACAAAAAATAGGCAAAAGGACGATTGGATTGGAAGCTTACAGGGTAGAGAGAGTCGATCACGTCGGCCAACAACAAAGAATCAAACTATCGAATAAATTGGAAGAAGAGAAAAAAAAAAAAACCAACTTTTGCTCTGAGAGAGAGAGATTGACAGGAAGAGAGATGGTGGGAAATTCGACGGATAATAGGCGAGGGCCGGAGTGGGACGGTGTCAGTGTGCGCTTCTCATGGACAGCCTGACTTGTGGGATGTTGCAGAGATTGCCGGCTTGGATTTTCTTTTTTTCTTTCTTTTTTTTTAACAGATCTCTATTAATATAATATAATATAATTGGGATAACAAATTGTTAATTTCTTTTTCTTGGGGAAATAATTTTATTTGTTTTTTTGATGTGGGCGATTGTAGAGTTTTGAAAGTTTTGAGGACTTGATAGTTTCCCTCCTAACTACAATTTCTTTGATAACGATTTTTCTTTTTCACCCATAAAAAAAAAATTAACTCGTAAAATTTTTAGTTGGTTGTTAATTAATTAAAATAGTAAAATTTAATGAAACTAATGGCTGGCTTGCCACGCTTAATCTACTTAAAAATTGGTCACCCCCCATGTCTATAGATATATCTCCACGAAGCTTATAAGTAATTTCTCACTAATCCAAACTAACCATTTTGTTATTAATATTGTGTTATTTTAGTATTTTTGGGAGTAAATATTTTCACTTTATCTTGTCCAACAAAAAAAAAAAAAAACAAAAGCCATAGTGTCTAAATGCATTATGTCCGAAATTCAGAATAAAATCTCAAAATTGGTAACAAAAAGTACAATCATAAGTAAAATTTGTCGTACTCATGGTCTCAACCTTAGAGAGGTTGTTGTTAACATCAATGTAACAACCAACCCATCCCATTACATGAGTATGGAAAAGAAACCATACCCACAGCTTTGGGATGCGATTGCAAACCATACGAAAAAAGGGCCAACGAACAAAAAGTAGAAAGTTTAGTTCATCCTCCTCCACGACACACAGTACGAATAAGAGTCAGATGTATGAATGGAAAGTAGACTTAAGACCCAATTCTCAAGGTTCGATGAACATAATCCACAAATCCTCCAACTGAAACAGAAGAAAAATTTGGGTGAGCACAGTGTTGTGTTGTTTGTGGGATCAGGATTGGAGAACTATGAATCTGTCACAATGAAACTGGTGACCATTGAGAAAATATAATCGATGCATAAAATGACCCCCCCCAAAAAAAATAATAATCTAGGAATAATAAAATTGTAAAAATTAGAGCATAAAATTCAGTCAGTCATTTGATAATTGGATGTGTATGCTAGAGATCCTCATTTCATATCATAGCTTAATGCATGGGCACACAAGATGAATACAAGTGCAGCCATTACTGAGATTATACCAGGAGATGCAATAGGAAGGTGCACGTACATGAGGCCAGCTACTTACTGACACAAAAGTCCAAGCTCAGTTACCACTGTGGCGTTGGTCCTCCTGTTGAGAATGAACGATGAGTAACCATTAATAGCATGTATGCAACAGAAACACTCGAGATATTATTTTTCATCAGCTTCAACACATACGGTAATTTATTAGTATGGAAAGTGGAATTGTTGGTCTAAAATTTACCTGATGAGAGCGTTCTTGATTATTGTTTGTAGAAGCAACCTGTATAATGGGACTATGGGAAAGATGAGCCCTGTTTCCCAAATTACAATTCTGGTTCAACTCGTCCCACAAGTAAGGCTGACATCTGATCAATGTCAAGTTCGTCGCAGCATCCACGACAGAAGTCAAATCCCGTAGTCTCGGGCACTCATCAATTACTACGGATTGCAAGATAGGCCATTTCAAGATGACATTGCGGCAAATATTTCCTAAATTGGATAGTTTGACAAGTTCCAACCTCTTCAAGTTGGGAACCAAATTTGCTGCAGTCTTCCCCTGCTTCGACCTGTCAGCCTCAATTATTGCTTGAGCATTTAAACAATTTTTAATCCGCAAGTGTCCTAGTTTAGGAATGTAGTGAACCAACTCAAGTGGTAGGATTACACACAACCCTTGACAGGAATCTACAGTAATAGTAGTCAAATTTGCAAAGCTTCCCGTTTCGATTGAGCCCTCACAAATTCTAGACAGATTCCTCAAGTTGATTAAGCATAATCTTTCTAATTCTGGAAGAACAACAGCTTGTATTTGGTTGTTGCTTTTAATGATACCTCTCATTTGATCGCAGTCTTGAATGGCACAAACCTTCAGACCTGCCATGTTTTGAATGCCAAATTCTGATAAATCCCCAATCCTTCTATGACCGATTAATTCAAAGGTGCAGGCCTGCTTGAGAACTCGTGAAATTTTCTCCGGAGATTCCTCAGAAGCAAAAATTTTCAAATGTCTTTCAGCATCGTATTGTGACAAATCTACTTCATGATGTTCTCGGGAAGAACCCACAACAATCTTGAAGGATCTGAAGGTGTTTGCTAAACAAGTAATGTCATCTTTGTTCCACGACCTACTCTTCAAACTAAACCGGTCAAGGTCATCCACCGTGGGAAAGCGGAAGGAAAGAGTGCTCAAAAATTCCAAGCGGGCAATCTCATCAACAATTTCAGCCCCAATAACATCCCAGCACCGTGAACACCTTTCATCCACAAAGATGGTCAATTCTTCGAGTTTTGTGAGTCCTGAAATTATTTCTCTCTGCTGGATAACAGTGTTCTCACGAGTGGAAACATTCCAGAAACCAGAAAAAGCCCCTGAAAGTAGGTTCCTTGTTTGCACTGCTGTGTGGTTGTCGTTGCCAACATTTGCAGTAAATGAAACTCTAAAGCACTTGAGACCAGACAAAGTTCTAATTTCAGCAGGCCAACTAGGAATTCCAGTTCGAGAAATGTCAAGGGTTTCAAGATCTTTGAGCTTGTTCATTGTGGGTAGCACTCGAAGAAGAGGACAATCGTTAAGATACAGTGCTTTAAGCCGGGTTAGCTTGGAGATTGAAGGTGGCACTGAAGTGATTCCAGTGTAACTCAAATCCAATATTCGAAGCTCACTTGCTTGAAGAAAGATTGAATTCAAGCATATGGTATCCAATTTCTCGTTTCTTTGGAGAAACAAAGTGAGTATCCGATCACAACTAACCCCTACAAGTGCAGAGCTCAAGTTACCGCATCTGAGGGAGATTCTTGTTCTATCTCCACGGTCCTTCTGTGCAGGGTAATCTGTCATCTCTTCGTGACTCAATCCAACCAGCATTTTGATTCCATTACCTGTTCTAAGAGCCCATTTTCTGAACAATGGGGGCATTGTAACGTATTTTGCTGTTGTACTTCTCTCCAAAAGACATTCATTTGTCAGACACTTCATTGTATGATGTCCTTCCTCACGTGCTCGCCTAAATATTTGATGATCATCATTGCTTCCTCCAGCATTGGGAATAAATTGTTCCGCCCTCCAACACTCCGTCAAATAATCAGCATATATCTCATGGTTTTGAGGAAAAAGTGTCCCATACAAGAGGCAATCCTTACTGGAATCTTTGAGTTTATCATAAAGATATTTAAACACATTATAGGCATCATCAAAGCTTTGCAGATAAGGGTCTCTGCATGACTGCAACTTGTGTCTACAATCCACCCATATATTCTCCTCATCCCCCATATGTTTCAGATGTGTTGCCACGGCTTTAATCAGTAAGGGATTGCTTCCACACTCTTTAGCAATCAGCTGAGCATGTGGCTTTATTCGTTCATAAACGGCAACTGGACCTGCAATTCGGTTGAACAACTTCCATGCATCAGTACCAGACATATTCTTTACCGAAATCGACCTGTCCAATCCCATTTGTTCACATATAACTCTGTGCCTAGTGGCTATCACTACCTTCCCACCATCATGATCATCACAAATTCCTAATTTCTTTAAATCAATTGCCTGGGCAAGTTGATCGATGAGCAGCAAATACTTCTTATCTTGCAGTGCACTGGAAATTGTGGGGGCAACCAAGTTTGGACCTCGGATGCTATTCACATCTATGTCCAGCTGATCCAGGATGCGTTGTCGTGTGTTTTCCACACTGTCCTTGTCTTGAATGGTTAGGAACATGACATATTCAAAAAGTTTTCCTGCTTTTATGGCTTTGTCATGCAGGCTATGCATTATTGTTGTTTTTCCCATTCCCATGAATGCATATATGCCAATTTTCTTGTTTCGCCTGTCTTGCAAGAGCTCCCAGATACCATCCACATTGTCTTTAATCCAAGGCAATTCATCCACCTCTTGGGAAGACAGTCTTAATGGCAATACTGGTGCTATGTAAATCAATGCCTTGTCAGGAGTCATTTTATCTCGGAGAGAATTAATCTCCTCAGTTTCCCTTCTCATCTTCCGGCTAAGATTTGCTTTTGAGTAAAAAGGGCGTGTCATGAAGTGATTTCTAATGGTTTTCTGAAACTTTTCCTCCAGTTTGTCGACCTTGTTGATCATCTTTTCAACTGTTTTGAGCCATTCTTCGCATTCAGCAGTCATCTTACTAGTTTTGCTCCTTTGTATTGTGTTCGAGACATCATCTCTTCTGGCTTTGAGAAAACGAGTAGCAACTTGAAGTCGTTCCCTGTTGTCACCCAGATCTCGGGCATCTACACGTCTGCGCTTCACGTGCGGAAAAACTTTTAGCGCGATATTACCTACTGCTCCAGCACAAGAAACAACCGCGGGATCTATACACATCCTGCAACGTAAAACTTACTCATCAGCTGCAGTGTATCAGCTGGTCTTAATTGATGGCCGAATACATACCATTGCCATTGATTTATTATTATTATTTCAATCCAACATAGTGTGAGCCTCCTGCACTGGGAAACCCCCCCCCCCAACTTCCCTTTTTCTTTTTTTTGTAATTATTTTCGTGGAACCAAGTGATTGATGACACAGAAAAATATATCACAAATTCTTACAGTCCATTCTCTTTGTCATATCGTACGTTTTATAGAAGCAATTGCTGTCTTCTACAAATTTCTTCCAAAAATACGGCATAACTTTTCAAGTCCCACGCAGCCCCCCCTACTTTTTGATTCTAAAATACTAATTTTGTAACAAAAATGAAGTCCATTTTGCAAGGCTTTAAAAAGAAAAGAAAAAAATAAAATAAAATAAAATGAGGAGTAAAACAAGATGCTTTCCCACTTTTAAGAAAAGCAAATCTCTTTGCTATAAATGAAATTCTTATAGCTATAACAGCTCCATAATGAAACTTTCTCGACAGCGGACCAGATCTATGACTATAACAGCGAATCCACACCAAATTGCTTTGACCCAAGAAAGACCAGAGGACCAACCAACAAATCCACCAGTAAACACTAGTCTCAATCAATATGTTCATGCATATCTATCTATATATATATATCTTAGAGCAAAGAATAAAAACAACCCAGAATGCAGAGTTGGACGAAGAAGAAGCATGGCAAAATATATAAAGGTCAAAAAGAAGCACTGAAATAGCAATGTACCTCAATGTTAAATGCTCCGATCAATGGAATGGAACTTAGTATGAAGGAGATTATAACGCCGGCGGGCAATGGAACTTGGGATGGGAGAACTGAAGCTTGGAACAGCAGTACAAACCAATGAACCGACAAAGTCAAGTCAACTATATGATGATGTGCAGTGGGGGGGGGGGCTTCTTGCTTGCTTGATTCCATGATGATTGAACCCCGTCAATTATTATATACTTCGAGTTTTTAGAAATTTTATTCATTTGTTTAGTTGGTTTGATATTATTGTGAAATGACAAATTGTAGCCAATGCCATTTTCTAAAGTGCCAGTGTACTACTTCAAGTCAAGTTTCGGAGAATGCAAAAATTCGGCTGTTCTGATTCGGTTCTGGATCAATTATGTTCATTTCTTTTTAAAAGAATATTTTAATTTTCTTTTTTTTTTTTTTTGGATACTAGAGGGACTACCAAAGTTTATAACTAAAAATATGAAATTTTAAAAATTAAAATAAAATTTTTGTCAAATAATATATAAGTAAATAATTAAAATTTAATTACAAAATTAAATACTAGTACATTTTCTCTTTTAAATAATTGCAGTCTTTTTTTTATAATTAATTTGTCATTAAATCTGCCATGTCAACGTGTTCCATTAGTTTTTTTTTAGTACTGGTTTAAATGTTATGTGATCATTTTTTATGATGTCATAATTTAAAAATTTATAAAAATTATAAAAATTTAAAATCAAATTTGAAAATTTAAATCTAAAAACTCAGAAAAAATTTGAAAATTTATAAAAATCTGAAAATATTTGGCAAAAATCTGAAATGTTTAGAATATAGAAAATTCAAAATGTTATGAAAATTTAAGAACTCATGAATAAAAACCTGAAAACTTAAAATGCTGAAAGTAAAAATTTTAAACATTCAAAAATTTAAGATATTTACTTGAAAAATTGGAAAATATTTTTTTGGTTTCTTTTTTGAATTTTTTTAAAAATCATTTTCAGTTTCTTTTTTTGAGTATGTATATATATATATTATTTTTTGAAAATTTAAACAATTTTTTAAAATTTCAAAATTATTTTAAAAAATGTTATATTATAAAAAATAATAACATAACATTTAAATTAGTAATGAACAATTAATCGTATCGCCTTTAACAGCAAACTCGCTTAAAAAAAATTCAAAATGATTAACGAAAGAAATGTCCAAACCGAATTTAACCAAAAAATATAAAGGCATTGCACACAAAAATTTAAAAGCAATGAATTGTAAAAGGCCAAATTAAGCATTGGTTTTTAAAAAAATAAAAATGAGTAATAAATTTAATAATCAATTATATAATTTAACATTTATTTTGAACCATCTTGAGTTCTTCAGGTTTATTTCAATTTTAAATAATGTGTGGAATGAATCATAAACCTTTCAAATCAATGCAAACTAAATCAAATAAAATTTAGTATAATTTAAATCAAATTATTCAGGTTGAGTAAAACAAGGATCAATATCTTAACCTGAGATTCTCAAGCCTTTAAGCCGTAAAACCAAAACTCTTATTTTTAAACTTTGGTGTTTTGTGTAATCCCAAACCGTCTGAAGTCACATTTAAGAAATGGCTTCAACAACGAACTACTTCATGCAGCTTTCAAATAGCTTCCATTAACAAAGAAATTTAGCCACACAAAATGCCCTAACGTAACTTCGGATCATGTGGAATCCAACTTGCACAAACTGAAATGGAACCTAAGCCCCAATAAAATATATAAATTCTTCAAAAAAAAAAAAATTATTTGCACGCATGTATTTTCATGCATATTTGAAGGCATGACCATCCTCGGCATCCAGAGTTGAAGTATGCCAATAACAAGAAATTGTTGAAAAAAAAAATAAATAAAGAGCAGTGTTTTAATAATAATCTACATTCACCTATCTGTCAGCCAGTAGCCATCATGAACGGAATGTTTTGCTAAATCTGCGAACCTTCATTATCATCTGAAGGGGCAGAGGAGGCCTGAAGTTTTTGAGACAAAGAGGTATCTTTCCATTCCAAATTCAACCACCAATCAATCTCTGCATTTATCTCCTTTGTTGAACTCGTGAATGAAGGCATCAAAGTCCATGGTCGGACTCCTCAGGTTGGAACAATTATAAAAGCTGATATGCTCCCAGGAGGGCCAAGAACCTTGCCAAACACAGACCAACTGGGGCAAATAGTGGAGCGTCGGAGTCTTCAGCCTCGGCAGTAGAACATCACTCAGAATTACTCAAAACATGCAATTATTCAATGCACCCAATTATTTCAAAAGTCGCTTGGGTCTCCTTGGTTCTGGGACTGAGAACAATGCCATATCCTGTGCGGTTGGTAATTCCACGCCTTTGTCAGTAATGTAAAAACAAAATAGCAGCTCTTACAACAAATGGTCCAAACCTTGGAATTATAATATTTTTGAAGGCCACTGTATTTGTTCAACAATGGGTGTTTACGACATGCAGCACTTTCTCTTTTGCAGAAGACATACATATTTGCACAAAAACAGAGAAACAAGGAGTAGTTCGTGGATGGAGGCCTGATCGGCAACCCAAAAGCCAGCCTGGGCTCTCTTTCTCTCTCGCCACTGGCTGGCCCAACAAGCTTCACATATCATGACAGACCGGGGTTCAAAAGGCCGCACAAGTGTATAAAACCAAATTAACATGTAAACACGTACGTAGCCATCACTAGTAACATACAACCGACGTGCAAGTTCTAAACGGCGACCCTCATTTTGTTAGAACTCTACTGTGTATCTCTACATGCAGAGGGAAAATGGAAGAAACCAAAAATGGCAGTTTCATTGTACACACCAGCCTCCTCATTCTGATCGTCAGACCAGATGTGTAAGACCCACATCAACAATTTTCCTAATCCAAAGAAAAGGAACCACCACAATACCTGCAGAAACCACCCAAAATGCCCAAGCAACGAGAAACCGTTAAAAAGCTGGTCAACTAAATATACAATTCATCGACCAACAAATATTTCTATTTGCTTGTAATGCGGGAAAAGGGTATCTATTAGCTTAGCAAGAGTTCATTAATGAATTAAGGAGGATATAGCACTTCTTTGACATAAAAACAGTAGCTAAACCAACACTAAAAGTTGCAAAAACTAAGAGCGCCAGGTCAATCAGACGGTTAATTATCCATTGGACAAGAGTTTTAGCCTGCAGGACATTAATAATAATATAAAATTGAACTACGTAGAAATAAAAGAAATATGCTACCTGTCACTGAACTTCTCAACAGCATCGGAAGCATAAAGAAGTGTTTCATTGGCTTTTTCTAGAACCATATAAAGCTCCTTCCCCCTTATAGCACGGGCAATAAGCCAAGCATTGTTTTTTGCTCTAATGCATATTTCCAAATCTTTCTCCTGTTCTGCACTATTCCATTTTGCTCTATTCTTTTCCAAATCTACCTCTTCCCTGAGCTTACTCATTGCATGTAAAGACTCCTGCAATACATCAATGGAAACTCAATAGAACAGCTATGGGAACTAGAGTGGACGAGCCATTATAACCACCAGACACTATAAATTAACATCCATTTGACATCAGGTCAAGGCTTGAGTTAGGATGTCAGGTATAGCAGGAGGATCTGTTGCATGGGCTCCAACCCATAATATAAGGTTGACAAACACTGCTGAAAAAAAGTTAAATCTTGAGGTATTTTATCCATGCTACTCGTGCTGGAATAACAAAGAAGATGGCTCAAGAAGTACAATATTTTAAGTTCATTGCTTCATTTTTTATGTCTCAGCAGATAATTTGCTAATTTCTTTTCTCATCATAACAGTCGTGTAAATGTCTACCATGGGACTGTCACAGACCGCTGTAAAGATAGCATAGGAGCTCCCACCACACAACAACTACACAAAATTGTCAGAGGAACATTCATGGGAAGCAATGACAGCACAATTGACTTCAGTAAATCCCATTTCATGAACTCAACTTATCCATCCTAGCTTTTGGCTGTAAAAGATCGAAAACAAGAAAAAAGATAATTGATACTACCAGTAAATTCCCCCTCTCACCATAATATTCCTCACTTGATGCAATAGTATACCTTCAACTTGTCTCCAGAAACTGAATGTGTCGATGTTGTCACAAGAAAAATTTCAGCCTTATCAGAGACAAACTTATGCGAATATTACCAACCTATTTTTTAACTTTGAAGCCTAACCACAGGGACATTGCATTAATCAACTAAGCAAAACAAAAAGATGAAAAATCCAGCCTGTAAGTTAGGAGTCAAACTGTGTAACCCTCTTTTCTGAACTCATCACCTCTTTTTCTTTTTAGATCCCAATCTTTATGATGAAGTTTGATACAATTGGCTCAGTAGAGTAAGTTGAAGTATCACATTACCTTTGTTAGTGTTGTAACCTTTACTGGTGGAGAGGCCCTAGATACTTTTCTATCATCATCAACAAGTAAATAGCGATAGCCACTGACGTGATAAGCATTCTCACCACCCCATCCTTTTGATAACTTCTCCTCGACTTTCAACATTTTAAGCGACACCTAGAATATTAAGAAAGAAGAAGATGAGAAAAAGCAAAATGATGGATATATTACATAAGAATGTTTTTTTTTCAAGCAGGCAGGTGGAACTGATAGCAAAATGCACAACTGTGAAGAAAACATGGTACTAAAGGAACACAGAATGCACCAGCTGACTATTAATTTTTCACATCTTCAGGAAGGGAACAAAGGAATGTTGTATGATCTAGAAATATGGAAAATTAATATTCAACTAAAGCACCATAAAACTATTGGACAAGTGCAAAAGATGGATCCTTCAATTTTTAACAAATATATTCGAATCCTATTAATGGTCTTACAAGTCCATTGGAATAGCAACATTCCATTGAAATTTCCTGATTGTACCCATCTCTCGTGGGTGAACATCTTAGCATGGCAAAAATGACCCCATATCTAGATGCTAATAGAAGGCATTATCTTGCAAATTTCACAGCATAACTTGAAAACCATAAGGGGTAATCACCTAAAGTTGTTTGAATATTTGTAAGTCTTTGGTTCAACTATTTGTTCATAGTGGCCTGAATCATGCTAATTTTTAGATGTCATAAATAGACAGTCAAGCATGCACAAACCACCAAGAAGGCTGCATCCATAAATTCCGACAGCTATTATTTAGCAATTATTCAGGAAATGTCTGCACACAAAATACATTGACTATTTGTAAGAAATATTACACTTTGTAAAGAAACAAGTACTGAAAATTGCTTGGGTTGCCAATCAATGGTCTCTCAACCTAGTTCCCAGACAGGACCATAAACAACAACATAGCAAGAGATTTTGTTTTCACTGTTTTCATTTGGCTCCCAGTCTATATGTATCTAGGTTGCCAAAGCCAAGGAAAGGGGACTAAAGCCTGATTCCCATTCTTAGTTATTCATTTTGGATAACAAAATAAAAGATGTAGATAGAATCCACAGAGAATAATCATATCATTAGGAAAATTCTCGATAGTGAGATTTTGGGACTCGTAAAGAAAAACAATTACAGACCCAGTAATGCCAATTAACATAGAGTTTGTAGGCCTTAAGGGTGATATCACTTGTGAAGGGTAGAACCCAGATTGGAAGTATTAGTTCCCCAGCAAACATGTAAGAAAACATAGAAAGGAGGGAAAAACTGTTAATGCCTTAAAATGACCTTATTGTTAATATCTAAAAAGGGACAATACGGACAACAAGCAAGATATAGATAACAATGCTGGTGAGTGATAAACAAATGAAAGTCATGAATCTATATGGAAGAATCTCAATAAAGCACAAATTACATTCAGCCATAAGAGCTTACATTTTCAACAACTTGCTTCTTCACTTGGGAGAGACCTTGCTCCCCGTTTAGAATGGATGAAACAGGAACCAAAAGGATTAAGGTAAGATTTTTATGCTGATAAGCACAAAGATACAGTCTCTCCTCAGTCTGCTGCAGACAAATTGTTGGCGTCAAAAAAATCATGCTACCCCTCTCTGCACCCCAGATATCAGTCAAAAGAAATCCATCCTTTCCTTTATACCATCCGTCATGCTGCAAAGGCCTTTTAACATGAGAGCCATTTTCTCGGCTTGAAGAGGAATCGTGAGAGAGATAAAGCTGTGCTGAAGCAGATATAGTGTGGCTCAGGATAGATGTTGCACTAACATTAGATGCACCATTTCCCTTGCGTAAATAAGACCAGGAACTCACTCCAGTGGATAGAGCACGGGGACTCAACCTTAGAATGGCATATGAAAATATATTTATGGTATCATCCTAACAAAAGCATTGCAACAAAAGTTAGAATTTCATTGGGATAAAAAAGGCTCTTGGAACACTCACAGCCTCTTCTGTCAAAAATGATATTATCTTTTGTCAATCATATACTCTTCAAGTGTATAGACAATTCAAAATGTGTTCAATCACAGACATCAATATCTATCAGTTTTGAAGATCAAACCATACAGGAGGAAGTGTGGTGGACACAAGCAGGTCCTGAAACATAATCATTGAGTAGCATGACATTGTCCCAGCACAAGATTCTAGCATCCCAACAAGTGACTGCCAAAACAAGACGAATTATCAACATTACAGGCCAATACATGAGTTTATTTTATCTATTCAGTACATTGAGTTTTGATCAAGTAACCATCAAAGAATTTAGTAGCTAAAAAAGTTGCATTTTTTTGGTTATGCATGTATAGAGACATGAAACCTCAACTCCTGGATAACTCTCCCATCTTACCATGAAAAATGCAAACTATTGGCAGAGTAAATAGAAAGATGGGACTTTCATTATGGAAACCATTAAACATAAACAAGCAACATCTTGTTGTAACCATCTAAATTTCCACTCAAATCAGCAACACTAGCTTTGTTATAGCTTTTCTGTCTTAATATATGTATTTAAAAACTGATGAAGGGGGCAGCTCAAGAAGCAAGGACAGGGGGGCAAATTTTTACTTTTTTATCATTGTCATGGAAACCAACCATAAAGCTTCCTTCCATGGTCACCCTTTTCCTAAGTAGCACTTCTCACCCTTTCACACAGACCCCTCCATCACACACACACACACAGTGCTAGAGAGAGAGTAGAAATTCAGACACAAAGAGAATATACTAAGAATACAAGAACAACAAGAAACACAAAGCTCTGAGAGAGATGGCAGGTTTCATGCCAACAAGAAATCATGAGATTAAAACTTGCTTAAGAAACAAATGACCAAGAAAGACAGATGCTGAATGCATGAAACCATACTCCCAAGTTAACAAAATAGATAAATAAGAAATACTGAGATTCAAAATAGGATGACAAAAGTTACAGTGCAATTACTCCAGTAATACAATATAAACTGGTGCATCTTATGACACGGAGAAACTGTTTAATTAGTAAAGCTCTGAAGAGACCCCCATAGCTGATGGATTCAATACACCTCAACGATCACAGAAAGTCACAGCAGTAACACCAACTACAAACCAGACTATCCCTCATTTCCAACATATTCTCACATGTAAATAGACAATTTTTGGACTTTCCTTACCTGACTTAGAATGTACCTAAGTTACAAGAAAAAGGAAAATAAAGACATCATATGTAATAAAAAATAGTTCTATAGATCCCTTGACATCATTAACTACTCCTACAAAAGGAATAAAAACAACATCACAGGTTAGATCCTATTTGGGTGCACAACCACTCTTACCTGCAAGGAAACATTAAAAAAAAAAAAAAAAAAGAGACCAGTTTAGACATTTTTACAGTCATTTATCACTTCTATAGCTTATCCCAGGAAAAATGCCAACAAGCTTCATTGTTGCAAATACATATGACTACTGAAAATAATTTCTAGAGATAAACCTGAACTTCAATTGCAGCCTCCCTCCCAACAGTCAGCATTTGAACAGATCTGCGCTCCATTAAACAGTCGCGAAATGACGGTAACTGAAGTTTATTTCCAACTAGAAAATCTGCCCCAAAGATAAAAGTTACAAGTAAGATACACCAACTTCATCAATACTTTTGTAGCTCAAATCCCATGGAGACCATTTGATACAGCAACTTCAGCATTACCGCAGCAGCAGTTATCCAATGAAGACCGCTTTCGAATTGCTGACAATTAGTGACTTACACTTACATATATTGAATAAAAAAAAAATAAAATTGGATTCAGTGTAACTATAGTTAGTAAGAAACATGATGTCTTACCACTTAGATAATCCATGATAAAAGGGTACAAATGGGCTCGAGTAAGCCCTCCATTAGGTTCTTTCTCAAGCATTGCTCTTATAGATCCATGAAACATCATGAAAAGAGAGTGAACTTCTTGGAGAACCTTTCGTAATGCATCAATCCGCCACATGGTTTCTGCTGCTTTACTTTTCTCCACCACCTACAGGAATGTTAAGCACTGATCAAATGCACATTATTCAATCAAGTCAGACACAGCACTCAAACATCAAGAGACCCAACACTTTATGGATTTGACAGGGTTTAGATGTGAAAAGAAAGGAGATGTTTCATTAGAAATTGCTGAAAAGAATAAGTATAGGGCTTCACCACATTATTCTACAGAACAAAATAAAAACAACTCGCAGTCCCTCCCAGCCAATCACATGTGGCTTATATCCTTAATCCAGAACCAGAAATCCTTTTTCTTTTTATCAACTAGATACTAACCTATGGAAAGGAGCAGAATGAATTTGCAAGGAAGAAGAAGGTGGCAAAGCATAATGGCAAGGGCCAAGGAATAGTGTCTTCCTATGATATACATATTGTATCATAATTACAAATGGCAATAAAACTGAAGCACATTGATTAGGGCAGTCTAGAAGGGAACAGATATCACACCATGACCATCCAGATATCTGGCTCAGCCTCATAAAAAACATGAGAGTGCCTCTCTGCCTCTATGACCTCACAAGCTGCTTCTGGAGAAAATATTCTGCACAAAATTCCATTCACATCAGGGCTGGAATGAGCTACTGTCCACCACTGGGGGCTACAAAAGGGGGATTAAAGGAGAGGAATAGAAAATGCAATAGAATCGTAGGCTTGACATCAACTGAAGGAAAAGTGAAAATAGTGCTAACTAGGAATGAGAATACCTGACAGTAAATTATACACAAAACACTATGAAAGGAACTTGCATCTTCAAAGCCAAAATGCTCCAGTATTAAAGGTTAAAAAAAAAGTACTTATATGCCAGTATATCCAAAAAAAAAAAAAAAAAGGTTCCCATGCCCTGCCTCCTGCTAATCATCACCATTACTATCCAGACAATTTGAAGGACAAATTTGGGTATGTACCTTGTGAAAGTGATGAGTCCTTCACCAAGCCCTATCACGGAAAGCTGTGTTGAGAAGGGAAGATCAGCAGGAAAGAAAAACAATATCTTGTCCAGCTCCTGCCCTTCCTGTTGTCCTCTTCTCAAATCAAATATGCATAACTGCATGCTGTCGTTGGAAGTGTTCACAGATGCCAAACCCATAACCTATTCCGACACGTCAATCTTCATGAAAAGCACAACCAGGCACAAAATAAGTCAAACAGATGGATAAAAAAACAGAAGAGAACAGTGAAATTACTCGAACTAATAATAATGTGGGCTCCAAGACATATGCTCAACTCAAAATGTACTTTTTTTTTACGGTTCAATGAAGTCTACCAAAGAAAATGCACCCCATAACCAACATACCATGAAATTAACTTCCATTAATAAATACCCAAATGATCAATTTAGTTAAAAACTCAATAAAGCATTCAATCATCGAAAAGAACAATATCAAAACATAAAGAGGCAACAAAATTCCAATACAAATCGCCCAAATCAATCAATGAGGTTGTAATTCAGAAATTAGCAAAATGAACATCAACCCCATACAAATAAAAACAGTCACCCTCTCATTAGAACCATCAAAACAGGGGCAGTTAAAAACCCTTCGTTGCCTGAATTTGAAGGAATAGAAAAGGCAGACACTTACTCGGAACAGAAGGAGTTTGAAATCAAATGCCTCAGATTTCGACTGGGAAATTATGGTTATAGAAAGGTTTTTGAATGGTAGGTTGGTTGGGGTTCGCCTACCAATCTTGGGCTCCTCCCAAGCGTCCCAGCTCGCATACGGCTTGCCGTTTCCCCCTGAGAAAACGTAGTTTGATTATAATAGTCGGATTATTTTATAATAATAATTATTTTATTTTATTTTATATATATAGTTGAATTGGACAAAGAGTTATGGATGCGGCATACATCAAGTTTTCAGCTTGTCGAGTGTTCACAATGTCTAAATGATTCTTGCAATTTAATTATATTATTAAATCGAGGTATATATTTTTATTTTTAAAAATTAATTATAAATAAAATTAAAAATTATATTTAAATTTATCTAATGATTTAAATGGATTAATTATTGAAAAAAATTATTTCAAATCAAAATAAATTATGATCAAATCAAATTTTACATATATATATATATATATATATATATCTTCTGACAATAAAATTGGAAGAAAGTAATACTCAAAAGATTGTTACACTAAAAACATTTGAGGTTTAGTCAAGAAGACTGCAATGCAAAGTCAATATAAAATTTATGCAAAAGATGAAAAATAAAGAAATAAAAGAAGGAAAAAAAAACATTTTTTTTAAATCTTTAAATTGTAAATTGAGTAGAAACAAAAGATAATTTTTCAGTGGAAGCAAAAGAAAAATTTTAACAAATTTTTCTCTTAATCATTAATATTTTCTCAATCCCCCCAGTCAATGTACACAAATCCCCCGTTGCAATGGGTTTGAGGATCGCGAGGGATCAATCCCTTCATGCACTCTTTTTTTTTTTTTTTTTTGTGGTGTTTTAATGAGCTATGGCAGCAATGGACCCTCTCTTCCGGGGGCTCCTCATCGTGTCCTACACAAGACGAACTTGCTCCACAAACGTCGCTGCAAGTTCGGTTCCCACAACAACAGAACTCATAACAGCCGCGCCGGCCATTACTATTAGTACGAGGAGCCAAAAACCCAACAAGAAGTATCAACGGAATTGTTCTGCCGCAGAGCAGGAATCGCGGTTCCTGCCAAACGAAATCATGGTAGTGATATTCTGTCGGGTTGGATGCACAGACTTTTCTCAAGGTTAAGTCAGTGTGCAAGCAATGGCGTGCCTTGATCGAAGATCCCAACTTTGTGAAGAAGCACGCTTTGTGATCCAACAAATTCAAGCCATCTCCACCCACAATGGGTTGACATTGGTGAGAGTGATTGGCAATGCTTCCGAAGGAAAGTATCGTGTCAGGAACCCGGCAATGCGTATAGCCATGAACATCTTTTATGCTCCCTCCTCTGGTCGCTATAAGCTAGTCTCTGTTCACGGCGATAAAGAGGATGATTGATGAACCGACGATGAGGTTTCTTGATGCTACTTTGTTGAGAAATTTTTATTGGCGCCATGTTTCCTTTTGGATTCAGCGCTTCAAAGGGGTTGTCCACTTTCGTTCAAAAAGCCGGCTTGTATCAAAAAATTTTGAGCTGGTGTCTCTAGACATGGACAAAGAGCGTTTTACCAGTACCATGTTGCCAAGAAGCTTTTCTTCAAATTCCCAAAACAAACGTTCGTATCATTGGATAGGGAAGGTCATTGGAATCTGTGTCGTGAAGGATGAACTACGTTTACTGGTGTTGGAAGATTATACGAAGGGTAAATGAGCTGAAAAGAATATCACAATTCCAATGGCATTCTAGAAAGAAAACTCTGATATGAAGAATGCACAGCCTCGTTGGGTTTCCCCATGGCGTCTCTGGTTCTCAATGAATGGAGAAACTAGAAGGTACGATATCAAAAGCCAGCCGATGATGAAAATGAAAGGTCCACTCCCAAAAAAAATGATGAATTATTCTTTGTTAGAGAAACCTTGGTGACTTTCAAAGGAATGAGGTCAGAAGAATGATGATGGAGTTGAAGTAGTTTTAACTCCTTTTCTAGCATTTGCTTTTTCTCATATCTTCTATTTTGTGCAACATCTATGAATTTTACCTTTCTTCTTTGCTTTCCATCAATTTGAATGCTTGACCATAACTTCTTATTGAAATCTTTTTTGGTCACCTTTTCAACTGTTAGAAAGGGAAATCATGCAGAAGTAATGTCATGGCTGCTAAGGCAAACAAATGTTTGCAGCCTTTTTTTTTTTTTTTTTTTTTAGCGTTTTTTGAAACCAAGTTAGCATTAGTGTCTCTTTTCAACAAGTTCGATTGATTCAACTTGGGTCATCTTTCAATTGGAAGTTTCCATATGATGTTTATTCCTCTTTGTTCCCTTAAGTTGATTATAAATCGAACAAAGAATCTATTTGTGGCAGCTCAAAGCAGCGACAAAACCAGTTGAACAAACAAGGATCAGAACTGGCAAGGCTGTATATGAACACTTCCACTCTCCTAACTGGAGCTCCGTGACCACTTTCGGACATGCTGCTCGCCAATGTGGCCTGCTGCACTTGTTAAGATATCGAACTGGTTTGAGACTCTGACATGCTCTCAGATGAGACTGGGTAAATTCCAGGGTCTACTAGTCCCACTACTCTCTATACATTGGGAAGGATGGACATGAATTTCATTGGGTTCTTGGCATTGGCCTTTCATCCAGGATATGGCCCCCTCCAAATCCATATCTTGCGCCTTCATACACAGACAATTAGTCAATTACTCACTCTAATCTTCACCTCACTATGCCAAGGACCACTATACTCAATAATTTAGCGGTTTTGTCTTAACCTCTATGATATCCCTTAAAAAGTCAAACAGAAAATAAGCTCGTCTCTCTACCTGTTATAGCTGGAGTTGATGTGCTTACATTTGGTGGCGTTGATGAACCGTCATGGAGATTTCTTTACGCTACTCTGTTGAGAAATTTTTATGAGCGTTATGGTTTCCTTGAGATTCAGTGCATTAAAGGAGTTGTCCATTTTTGTCCAAAGAGTAGAGGTGCTGTCTCTTGACATGTTGCCAAGGAGTTTTTTTTTTTTCCGGATTCCCAAACCAACGTTCTTGCCATTGGATACCAGGATAATCGGAATTTGTTGTATCTGTCATTGGCGGAGATCGTGAAGGACGAACTACATTTGTTGTATCCGTTGACATTCTTGAAAGAAAAAATCTTATATGAATTGTGCTCAACCTTATTGGGCTTCCCCATTGTATGTTTGGTTTTGGTCCTCGTTGAATACAGGAACTGAAAGGTACAGTATCAAGTATAGCATCAAAAGACAGAAGAAGATAGATAAGAAACCTCCACCCCCAAGAAGTAAAAAATTATTCATAGCTAAAAAAAAATCCCTTGGGTGATTTTCAAAGGAATGAGGTCAGAAGACTCATGAGCGCATTGTAGTAGATTAACTCCTCTGGCATTTGTTTTTCTCATATTTGCAGCAACAGCCATAAATTTTACCTTTCTTCCTTACTTTCCATTCATTTGGAGGCAAATCAAGAAGTATAATTTAACAGTTGTTTTTATTCTACAGCTTTATGTTTTTTAGCAGACGTGCATTCTATCAGCTTTTGCTCCTTTGGGATTAAGGTCAAAGTCATACATGATGTGTTATATTTTGGTTGGTTATCTTCTAAGACTACTGTTAGTTTTCCTGAGAGCAGCGGGGAATGCAAATAGCGAAGCAGAATTCGACTATGGGAGGGAGATGACCGACAGCAGCATCGGCTACTTGATTTATCTTTTTTAACTCCGCTAAACGAGAGTTTTTCAGAAATGAGGAATGATGGCATGTTAGTGTGCGTGTTGACAGATTATGACGTTTCTAGAGCTTGAGGTTTTCTTATATGGTACAAATGCACAGCTACTATATTAGTTCAATGATGGATGTTTACAACATGCAGCACTTCATTTGCAGAATGCACAAATTTGCAGACGAAGAACAAAGAAACAAAGACTAGTAGTACTGACTGGCAACCCAAAAACCAGCCAGGACTATCATTATTAGCATCAACTGGCCCAAAAGGCCAAATGTACCCGACCAAATTAGCATGTAAACATGCACAGAGTAGCCATGACCGGTAACATACAACAGAAATGAAACCTTCTACCGTGAATCTTATTTTGTTAAGCCTACCTCTATGTGCAGCCAGGCAAAAAAGAACAAACCGAAAATGGGAGTTTCAGGATACACACTTGCCTCTTCATCCTGACTATGAGTTTAGATGTGCAAGACCTACACCACTTACCCTAATCCGAAGAAAAGTTACGACCACAATACCTGCAGATACCACCACAAACACCAAAGAGACAGGAAACCATTCAAAGCGGGTCAAATATACATACAATTCAACATTGACCTGCATGTAGAGGGACAAAGGTATCCATTAGTTTAGCAACCGTTCATTAACAAATAAAGGCGGATCTTGATAGATAAGATGGGTTACCTGCTAAAGTGTTTATTCAACATGGACACAGACAGTACAGGATTATATAAGTTATAAAGCAGAAAGGGCTAGGTAAATCAGATGACTTAGTCGTCCATTCGACAAGAATTTCAGCCTGCAGGACATCATTGGTGATATAAAAGAGAAGAACAAAGAAATATGCTACCTGTTGCTGAGTTTTTCAACAGTAACGGAGGCATAAAGTGTTTCATTCACTTTTTCTAGAACCACAAAAAGCCCCTTCCCTCTTGTGGTACGAGCAATAACCCAGACATTGTTTTTTGCTCTAAGGCATATTTTCAAGTTTTTCTCTTGTTCTGCACTATTCCATTTTGCTTTGTTCTTTTCCAAGGCTACCTCTTCTCCGAGCTTACTCGTTGCATGTAAAGACTCCTGCAATAAATCAACGGGAAACTCCAACAGAACATCTATAGGACCCACAGGGGCAAGTCATTACAACTAGGTGTCACAAGTTGACATCCATTTGACATCATATCAAGGCTTAAGTTGGAATGTCAGACATCGCATGAACATCTCTCACATGGGCTCCAATCCATAGCATAAGGTTGATAAACAATTCTGAAGAAAAGATAGAAAGGTCTATTCCTGGGATATTATGTCGACTCTACCGAAGCCGGACTAACAAATAAGAAGGCTCAAGAAGTACAATTTTTCAAGTTAGTTGCTTCATTTTATGTCTACCAAGCAGATAGTTTTCCCATTTCTTTTATCATAACAGTTAATTTGAGATTAAAGCTTTGCTCTTTCATCACAAAAGGTTGCGTAAATCTATATTATAGACTATCACAGACAGCTCCAAGTGTAACCTACGCAAAGCTCCCGTCACACAACATCTGGGCGCACAAATGAATAAAAATGTATAAGAGGAACATTCATGGGAATCAAGGACAGCACAATTGCCCCCAGGAAATCCCATTCATGAATTCAATTTCTTCGTCTTCTACAAGCTTTTGGCTCTTTAGAGCCAAAGCAAGAAAAGGTAATTGATACTACCAGAAAATTCACAGATGCCACGAACGAAAAGCACAACCAGACACAAATATAAGCCAAAAAAATAAAAAAGAGTGAAATTAATCAAACCGATGTGAGCCCCAATGCAACGAAAGAGATTTATTCAACCCTCAGATTTTCCACCCCATTTCCAATTTCCCATGAAATTAATTATCAAAAATTAAATTAAATTCGTTGCTTGTAATTTTAAGAAACAAAGGAGGAAACAAAAAGCTAAGAAACACAGAGAGTAGAAATGCACGCGGAACAGAAGAAGGCAAATGCTAATTTTGTCTCAAATTACATCAATGTTTTTTTTTTTTTTTTTTGGGATCAAAAACGCAGAGCCGTCAGCTGAGGGCTCGTTCCATCGTCAGTTGATCTTGGCGCGCGCACGTGCTCTCATGTGGAGCTACCCACACTTTATAAACTCCCCATTCCGTTACCCGCGCGCTTCATTCGCATCATTCATATATAACGGCCTTTGTGTTAACATTTCAGACTAAAAAGCTCAAATTTGAAATTTTACCGCTCATCCTCTGCTCTGTGACGAAGAGAAAATCCCCTCAAGACTCCGCGTCGGGGCCGCCCTCGTCTCGGAGGATCAAGCGGAGCAAAGGGAGAAGCGTTCAGGAGTCCGATTCTCCATCGCTTGATTCCGATCCGGAGTACTCGTCGCCACTTATCGTTGCTGGGAGTGCTCGAGGATGATTTGAAGTACTCTGCTGCTGCGCATGCCGATTTGAAGTACTCGCCCGATCACAAGACGGCGCTCTCGAAGCTGCAGCTGGAGATCTTTTCTCGTCTTGAATCATCCAGTGTGATTTTCCTAGTTCAGTTTCTTAGTCCAGTTTGATTTCTGGGAAGCCAGAATGTCGCTTTGTGACCTGTTATTGTTTTTACTCTGTAAAGCTTGTGAAGTTCAAGGACGAGAAAGCCGCCGAGGGCTTGCAGAAATTCAGGGAGAGAGAAGAGGATTGATTGTGCGACTACGTCAAGCTTACGGAGGAGTACGCGGAGCTCATCCTCGAGCAACCGACTCGGATAGTCCAATGGATTGTCAACGTTTGTTTCTTCCCCATGACACTAGTAACTAATTATTCGCCCCGTTTCTTAAGTCAAGATCGAAATGAATATTGAAATTTTTGGGATTGCATGTCTTGCGTTAGCCACGAAAATGCAAGAAGGTTGTAGGTATTCGTTTAGCACTATCCTTTATCTGCAGATTAGTTTGCGAAAATTTCTATATCATTTAATTACTCTATGTCCTTTTGCCATACAGATAGCAATGTCTATGCTAGGGGTTACAATTTTAATAGTTTTCAATTGATCGTAAGGAAGATAAGGGTTTGCGTTGCACTTTCCAGTTGCAAAAGTGATCAAGTAAAAAGGAACCTGAGCACTCTACTCAAATTAGATACTTTATTCTTTTCATCTAGTTCCATACTTGTTTAATGGTTGGATTCTAGCTTAAAAAGTTTTGCAGGTGGATGAGAGTCCACTGACTAAATTGCTTTACGAGGATTTCAGTGCGAGCCAAGAGAAATTTCAATTGGGGATTAACGAATACAACAGAAGTGAAGTCGTAGAAAGGGAATGGATGGTTCTAAGTAAACTCAAATTTAATTGCTTGTTGACTACTGTCTGTAACTTCTTATGGTAATTTCCTTTCCCTTCATGCTGATTACGTAATCAGGACAAGGAATTGCATAATTTGACAATTGTTGACTCTTGTTTTCCCATTTAATCTTTAACTTTCTTCTGCACCTGTTTCTTCAAATTATATGTGTGTGAGTGTGTGTGCAGGTTCTCTATGGAAGCTGCTGGAGCTACTACAGAGGTGGAAGAGAGAGCTAGAGACCTGGCTGTGCTAGCACTGTCAAATTATAAGCTGTTGGGACAATGGCCTTCAACAGTTGCAGCTGTGGTTGTTGTTCGGGAAAGCGGCCTGGTTGACTCTGAAAAACAAGTCGTTGAGGTATGAAGACTTGAAGGCAACTTTGCTCAATTCTATAGTTGGTCGGGACAGTAAACTCCAAACATAGCTAATTTAAGCTGTAGAAAAGTTTAAGAATTTGAATTAATGAGCGATTCAATTTATTTGTTCTGTTAATAAGGTAAAGGACTGTCATGAAAAATTTGGCTTTGTTTGGATACAATTCTTACATTCCCTTAGTGAAATAAGTCTTCCATCTCACCATTTACTCTCACTGCCTCGTCATTATACTGTCTAGTGGATGCTATAGCTGCAGATTCCGATTTGATGTTTGAATTTTGCAGGTTCATGTTGGAGCAACAGAATACGAGCTACACAAATGCATTAAGGTATAGAAATAAAACTATGTCAAAAGACTTCCTAAATTCTACCATTTTTCTTTCAAACAACAATTGTCCATAAGTATATCTTCCCACAATTCATTTAAAAAGGGCGGTATCCTAAAGCTCCAGATGCAAACAATTCATTTTATGCTTTCAAAATTTTTGTTATGTTATCAATGATAATTAATGAATTTATGAATTTATGATGATGTTATTTCAACAGAGCTTGGAGCAGTAGCCACAAAACGAGAAGCAGCAGATTAGCTAGGACCCAAAATAATTTCCTCACTCCTCCAGTGACTTTCTTTTTCTCATACATCACGGTAAATACTGATTCATGTCTTTATATAGCTGTAAATAATGGGTAACAGAAATCCAGTTGTTTCAAACTGAGTTGTAGATGCATGTCCAAGACTCAAAATGCAATTTTCAGAAGTCATTGACAATCCCTGGATTATCCCTGACAAGGGTCTCCCTTTTCTCCTTCACAGACTTCTCAACTTTCTCTTTGGTCATCATGCTGACATCCCCAGCTGCCTTTGCCAATGCATAAAAGGCACCGGAAACACACGAAGTGCCTCTCAATACATGACGATTGTTTGTAATGGCGGATCCGGCACTGCTGCTTGCCTTCTGTTTTGCAGCTGAAAATGCATATCTCATCATTTGTAACACATGCAATTGCTCATTCATCCCTCTGACCTTCTCATTTACAACAGTTGTGCCTCTGCTAAGCTTTTTGCTTATACCCATATTACGGTCAATGGAAGCAACTGTTGCAGCTGGGGATCAGCTGCATCAGCTGAGTTAATTATTCAGGTTGGTTTCTTCTTCATCCCGTATCACTAATAACCGATCAGTTGCCAACATTTATTAGCAGTTGATTAATAGATTAGGGATGTATTGTGTGCCAGAATTCGACTTCTTGAGTAGATTGTTTAATGACCTAAATTACAGTTGCAGAGCACAACTTAAAAATCATATACATGACATTTCATTTATGCCCATCGAATATCAATCGGTGGTTCGTTGATAGCTTTTGATATTGACCATAGTTCACAATTTGCCAATTAGATTGGCCAGGGGATGTGCATAAATATTGCTTTGCCTCAGTAATTAATGACCACTATCTTCTGATTTTAATATTCTGATTTCAATGTGCAGGAATCAAGGTTTCAATATGAGACTATGTTTCTGGCAGCTGGGCTTATGGACCGCTTCTTAAACGAAGGATTTTTCAATTGCGAAAGGAGCCTTCAAATCCTTGGAATTGCATGCTTAACACTAGCTACCAAAATGGAAGATGCTGACCGGCCATGTCTGCAGATTTGGTTGAAAATTTTCTCCATCCTTTAATTGCCCTGTATCCTTTTGACATATATGTATGCTTTGGGTTAATAACATTCTAATGGTTCTCGATTGATCTACATCTTCTGTGATAAAAGAAAAATAAGGGTCTTAGTTGGACTTTCCAGTTGCCAAAACAAAAGAATGAGAGTGCTGTGTGATCAAGAACAAGAGAATAATAGCACTTTGTTTGAATTAGATACCTTATTCCCTTCTTATCCCGCTCCCCACACCTTTTTAATGGTCAAATTCATTTGTTAAGTCGTTCTAGTCAAAAGCCAAAATGAAATCATGGTTAGCTGTTTCAGTCAATTAAAAACACCTATTGTTTTTACATCTAGCAGAAAAAGTCTTCCAAGTAGATGAAAGTTGACTGACTAAATTGCTTTATGAGGATTTCAGTGTGCGCCAAGAGAAATTCCCAGAGATTTTTTTACTAGGGAACAATGTATACACTAGACTTGAAGTTATAGAAATGCAATGGTTTGTGCTGGATAAACTCAATTTTAATTGCTTGTTGATCACTGTCTACAACTTCTTGTGGTAATTTCCTTTTCCTTCATACTGATTACATTATTAGCACAAGTAATTGCAAAATGAGATGATTGTTGGTTTTTTGTTTTTCCATTTAATTTATGACCTTCCTCTACACCTGTTTATTCAAATTAAAAAAAAAAATGCAGGTTCTATGTGAAAGCTGCTGGCGTTAATGCAGAGGTAAAGGAGAGAGCCACGGAGCTGGCTGTGTGAGCACCGTCAAACCACGAGATGTTGGCACACTGGCCTTCAACAGTTGCGGCTGGGTAATTATTTTGGCTATACGGGAAAGCAACCTAGTTGAATCTGAAAATCAAGTAAGGTATGAAGACTTTTATGGCAACGTCGCTCAATTTTATGGTTGGTATGGACAGTAAACTCCGAACATAGCTAATTTTGGCTGTAGAAAAGCTTCAGACTTAAACATACCAAGCCAGATTTCAGTTTTTTATTGAATCAAGGACTGACATATTCTGTTAATAGGGTAAAGGACTGTCATGAAGAATCTAGCTTTGTTTGGATAAAATTCTTGGGATTCCTTTAGTGAAATAATTCTTCCATCTCACTATCTAATCTTACTGTCTCATCATTATACCATCTGGAAGATGCTATAGCTGCAGATTCTGATTTGACCTTTGAATTTTGCAGTATCATGTTGGAACAGAAGAAGACAAGCTACAAGAATACATAGAAGTATAGAAATAAAACTCTGTCAAAATTCCTTACATTATACCATTTTCATT
This sequence comes from Ceriops tagal, assembly GCA_021533255.1. Lineage (NCBI taxonomy): Eukaryota > Viridiplantae > Streptophyta > Magnoliopsida > Malpighiales > Rhizophoraceae > Ceriops > Ceriops tagal. Next base: position 7,416,853 of record CM038608.1, read on the forward strand.
TTTTTTTTTTTAAAAACTATTGTCTAAAAGTTTTAACTTTCATTTTAAAAAGGCTAGTCTCCGAGTATACGAGACTCAAACAATTCCATTACCGATTTCAAAAATTTTTTTTTTATGTTATTGATGAAGTTTAATGACTTGATTATGATGTAATTTAACAGAGCCTGGAGATGCTGCTACAGCACGAAAACTAGCTGATTAGCTGGAACGGGAATTCATCAATCATCCATTTTCCATCAATCATCCCCTGACATGCTTTTCTGGTACATCACGAATACAATAGTAAATACGAAATGATATCTTTGTAAAGCCATAAATAATGGGTGACAGAAATACGGTTGTTTCCAACTGGGCAGTAGATGCATGTTTTTACCCCATCTAGAAACTTGAAGACAGAATCTGTATCGAGTGTGCTTCTGTTGTACAATGGTGGAGTTAGCTGTCCCCTAGTGTCCACCCCAGATTGGTAAACATGTATGATATGGTATCGGAGATATACCTATGAAAGGAATGAAACAGTGAATCTCCATTATAATAATAGTTTGATCACACAATCGCACATGCAAAAGTTGTCTAGAAAAAATGTATTTGGGGGTATCCAACATTTTTTTCTTGAGGGCAGCAACCTGAAAGTTCTGAACTTAACGCAAATCTGTTGCCTGCAAACATTGAGACACGGAAGGAATAGATTATGAAAGAGAAGTGAATTTCTTGGGTAAGACAGCCAGCAGATCTGATTTTACATTCGTTTCCATATCTGGTTCCTTATTCTGATCTGATCTGCCCCAAAGATGGCGGAACTGGAATTGTCAGCGGTACCTGCAAAGCAAAACAAAAGGGCACAACCCATATGTGTTGCGTATGCCACAATTTGGGTGCGGTTGACTTTGGGTCTTCGTTTTGTCCAGTGAAGCTCTCTCTCTCTCTCTCTCTCTCTCTCTCTCGCACACGCGTACCCTTTGACAGGAAGATGGAATTAAAGTGTTCTAGAAACATCCATGCATATATTAACAGAGTGCATTAATGTAAATTTTATTATTTACCACTAAACTTCTTAATTATTTTATCACATCATTTTAATTTAATTATTTAATTATTTTATATTTAAAAGATTTAATGAAAAATTTTAAAATATATTTCTAAAAATAAATTTTTATGTGTGTGTAGAGATATATATATATATATATATATATATATAGTTTAATTAACATTTAATAAACTAAAATTATTGAGACATTCTTAATTATACAGAACAAATATATTGACAACAATATATATATAATATTAATAAAAAAATACCTCTTTTTATAACTTCAAAATTTTAAAAATTAAAAAAATTAAAGATTTTATACATATAATTAATAATGGCAATCAGTATTAAATTTTTTTTAAAAAAATTGTATATAATTATATTATTTATTAAAAATATTTATAAATATATACTTAAATATTATTTTAATAGCATTTATATATTTTTTATACAATATAAAAGCATTAATATTTACAACCAAAAAAAAAAAAACTTGATCAATTGATTCAACGATCGGTCAGACGTTAAATTGGACAGTAAACTAAGTCAACATCCAATCTAGTTTAAAAATTATTAAAAGAAAAAAATTAAAAAGCAGCCAATACAAAGTGGGAAAAGAAAAGGAAAAAAAGAGGGAGGGAGAGAGAGAGAGACGGGACAAAAAAAAAAAAACAAGACTTAAGTTTGAATTTTCTTCTTATCGAGTCCTTCTACTTTGTTTTTTATAATTTCGGTCCTTTAATTTTGTATAAATTGTTAATCCAGTCTACATAATTAGGCTGTTATGGAAAACCCCCATAGCATAAAAATGAAGATTGTTTTAACTTTGCTTGGATAACAATAAAAGATCAAATTCCCCATAAGACACAAGCAGTAGTGAAACAGAGTGGGAAAAGAAAAAATTCATAATTTTTCTTGTTTAGCTCCAATTATATGTTGCCAAGTGGGTGAAATAGAGAATTTTTTTTTTTTAAAAAAAAAATCTATACATAAAACAAGTTATGTAATGGACAACAAAATTACAATACTAAAAGGAACATTAGTATCAGTAAAATATAAATTAAGGAGCTTTTTTTTAGAAAAAAAAGTAATTATGAAATATATTATAATTTGGATTTTGAAAAGAAAAAATTATGGCATCTACATTTCTTTTGCAACAACATAAGCCTCATAATTTAAAGTCTCTAGTTGGATTTTTTAATTTTTCCTACTTATAAGTAAAGATGACTATCTTTTAGTAATATTAACAAAATTGAAATGAATATGCAATTTTAAAAAATTAAATTAAAATGGTAAAATTAAAATTGAAACTAATTAGAAAATTTTCAAAAAATAAAGGAATTTGTTGGGTCTCTAAAAATAATAATAAAAATAAAAATGACAAAGAAAAACACCAATTAAGAGTAAATTAAAATTAACCGACTCCACGAAATAAAATCAAAAACCGTCCACAAATCTCCGGCCATTTACTCTGTGTTTCCCTCAAAAAAAAGAAAAACAAAAAAAAAAAAAAAAAGGGAAAAGGGCTTCAACCGTTTTCTCGCAAAAATCAAGAATCAAGAAAATCAAGAATGGCGCTTACCGATTTCAAGAAAAGAAAAAGAACCCCTCAAGTTCTCACAATCCAAAGCGCCGCGTCGTTCGTCCTGCACGGCTCGTTTCGGGAGAATATCAGAGAATTTCTCAAGAAACGCGCGGAGATTGAGGACTACAGTGTTGGGGGCAGTCCCGTTTGGTGCACTTTGTTCGAAAGCGAATCGAGCGACGTCGTTTTCCCTCTCTACACCGTCGAAGTCGCCGTCGAGCGCGCGGCTGAGCCTCTCTGTAACCTCTGCCGATGCGTTGGTGGGTCTGTGGTTTGCTTCTTTCTTTTGATGATTTGGTTTTATGGGTTCTTTTCTCATTGTTTGTTTTTCGTTTTTTCTGTTTTTTTGTGTTGAAATCTGAGATGGGTGTTTGCTGTTTTGTCCACTTCTTTCCGAATCTTGAATTCTTCATGCAACGCCTATGCTTTCGTTGTCATATTCATTTCATATCAATTGTTTACTCGCGTTGAGGTTGTAGGCCCAACAAGAATGGTGTGGTTTGGCATCCGTTAGTTACTGTTATTGATGTTTATAATGGGTCTGCAATTTTCTTGGTCTTTTGCTTGCGGAGGAATTCAAATTTTCATTATTGAGATCCTTCGTATCTGGGTTTTGATTCTTATATTAATTTGCTCGTTTCTGGCATTGAATCTGGTGTTTTTGGCACATTTGTCGCGTTGAAATTGGTGATTTTGGCTGCTTTATTGCTCCAAATAAAGCTCTGCTTAATTGGTTCAGCATTACCTATGTACTGTGTTCTTGATTTCCGGGTTTTTTCTTTTATGGTTGAGTAAATTTTTATATTTGGGCTTGGCTTCGGGTGTATTTTTGAAGGCTGGGGTCACCATTTTGTGTCCAAACGGAGTTATCACCTGATAATTCCAGAGGGGGAAGAGTGGAAGAAGCGTCGGTGGAAGTTGTCCCTCGAGCTTGAAGAGCACCTATTTCATGCTGTCATTCATTGCAATGGCTTTGGCCATCTGCTTTGCATCAACAAAATTGAAGAAAACTCTAAACACCCCCACGGAGAAGAGCTCATGAATCTCTGGGATAATCTTTGTACCACTCTCCAAACCCGGTATAGAGAAACTTAAACCAACCTTGACAAACACAATAAGTTATCCTAGTTAGCTTCTTAATCAGGGCTAAACTTAAAGTTGGTCTTAGATAGCTACATAATCAAATCTGAACTTAAATTAACTTCTTATTTTGCACTCAGTGAAATTTCGGTGCTTGATCTTTCAAAGAAGGGATCGATGGACTTGAGATTGCTTTTTGGAGTGGCATGTAGGCGTCCGTGGTTTGGATATTGGGGTTACAAGTTCTGCCATGGAAGCTTTGGAGTTACAGAGCAACATTATGACAGAGCCATAGATATTCTCAGCTCAATAGACCTTGATAAGATTGTCCATGACTTCTCAAAGACAAAAAACGGTAAGTTGATTGAAGAAATTATTCAAACTTATAGGGATGCTACTGAGTCCCAGCTGGTAACTATTGGTGACTTGCTCCAATTTATGCTTACTTTCAAGTCCAAGTCCCCAGTCAAAAGGAACAAAGTTGTGGCATTGGTTGCAACATCATCAAAGATCTCTAGTAAAACAATCACCCAAGACAAAATTCACCATTCAAGTGATGCTTCTCTTAAAAGGAAGACTTCCAAACGTGACTCACTTGCTTCATTTGTTGCTAAAATGGATGGTAGATGGCCTTCCAGAAGATTGGAGTTTGCAGTAAATGTGATCTGTGATACTCTGGAAGCAAATGGAGCTGAAATGTGTCGCCAAGAGCTGCGCGATGCAGTTAGAGAACACATTGGTGACACAGGTTTGATTGACTATGTTCTAAAAAGCATTAATAAGGTCACTGTGGGCAATCGGACTATTCATCGTGCCATCAACCCAACTAGTAGATTGTTGGAGTTTTCACTCAAACCTGTTGCTAATGGAAAAAACTCTGGAATTAAAATGGAGGAGCAGACTGACATTCAGTTTCCAGAGCCAGCACCACAAGTCAATGGGGATCTGCTGTTCTTGTACAATAATGTCATATTGGGGTACCCCAATGATCATTTAGTTAGTATAGCAACAAGTGCAGTCTTGAATAGCAAGCATTTTGTGAAGAAGTGGCAAGTTAAGGGCAATGCTGAGGACACATTACTCCGACTGGTTTGTCAAGTTAGGCCTAGTTATGATGAGTTGGTGGAAAAGTTGACCCGGCCATTGCCACCAGGTGAGCTGGTAGTACTCCCACAGTCAGTTGGAGCCAGTGAGCTTAAGGCAAAGTTGCAGTGTGCACTGAGGGACACGTACTGTATAATGGACAAGTTTACCGTGAGTGATATAAAGATTGCTAAGTTAAAGGGAAGGGAAGGACAGGATCTGCTATCCTATGCTGCCGAGCAAGGTTTGCTGGCATGGGTGACAGGTTCTGGGCTGGATTTGAGTACAAGTTTGAGGTATGAAGGTGGGATCGATGACTGGAAGGTCGATTGCTTGTGTGGGGCCAGGGATGACGATGGGGAGAGGATGGTTTCATGTCATGTTTGCCATGTCCGGAAACATACTGAATGCAATATCATTGAGAAAGATGAAGCTCGGCCTACTGTGTTTGTATGTGACAGGTGCAGCCGTGGAAGAAAGCATTAATTGGGTGATGGGTCTGTACATTTTAACCGTGTAATCTGGCTCGTGAGCGCTTAATTCTTTGCTTTTCAAGTCACATTGTAGGACCCTAATCCTCTCTTTCTTTTTTCTCTCTGCTTAGGAATTAGAACTATCAGATGTTCGATTGGCTGTCGGTTAAGCAGGTTGATATTGAATTATTTTGTCATTGCATTCCACACAGAAAACTGGTTTAGTGGTTTCCGAGATTCTTGCTGATTATTGTAAATGAAATTTGACTTTGGTTAAGACTTCAGAACGGTTTTTGTGACTCTCTCTACAGCCTTCAGCTATATTTTGCTCTCTCCTCAGTTGTTATCAGGGACATGGCATCGATCGATGGCTTGTTCATGCCGACGCTGAAGTTGGTAAAAATATTTTTTGTCGTGTTTGACGCAGAACTTGGCATCGATCGATGACATTTTTGAGAAGTAGCAGCGGCCGAGACAGGACAAGGCAAAGGCATTGGCCAACTCCCAAATCCCGGGCCATACACAATGACAAGTCTTTGATGTGAGATCTGATCGTAATTCGCGAGGGCAATGCTTCGTATTTTTTTTTGCATTTGCCAAGCAAAATCACCAGTTTTGTTGGGTCAAACATATTTAAAACTCCAACTTTGCCAACAAAAATAAAAAAAAAGAAAAAAGAAATGATCATTCGAGCAAGTTTTAGTCTTATTCTTATGACAGTTTTTCCACTCCAAATGGCATTTGCAAAAGTTTCAGCCACCTTCAACTCAATTCACGTCCGAAGACGTTTGCGTTATACCATCTATCTAATATATTGCTTTTAAACCCTTTTAAAACCTTCCAAGGACCCAATTGATGGTTCTCATTGTAAGAAAAACATGATACACACTGTAAAATAAGGGATAATTTTAACGCCCAAAAACGATTTTTTTAATGCAGTAGACCAAAAAAAAAAATGTATTTATGCTCTCAAATTTTATTTTACAATTATTATTAAATTTAATATTTTTTTATGATTTGTTTTTAAGAAAATAAAGGGATAACTTGATTATTCAAATTTTTCCCAAGCAAGGAGTAAGTAGACTAAGTCTAATTATTATCAAGTACATAACGGGCTTGTTGACAATGAGCTTATGGACTAATTTCTCAGAGATTCATTCAAATCTTAGAACCCACCAAGCATTCCCCTCGCACCCACAAAATATTTTCCCTTGGATCCTTGATCTAGCCCCCACAAATTGTTGTTAGAAAATTACATAATCATTTATAATTTTATTAATTTAAAAAAATTATCATAATACATACAATAACAATGGACATCGTCAAAAATTTAATTTCATCCAAATAATGAAATGATATTAAATTAAACTCAATTAATTTAATTTGTACCCTAATACTGATTAACTATCAATGTGAATTAATTTTAACAATTCAACCAAGCTGACAAGGATATAAATGGAACCTGTCGTGTTCATACTATTCATTGGCCAAGAGATTCAAAAGTTCAACAACCGTCTTGACGTCTCAGTGGGAATGGAATATGCACCCCAAAACCCAAAAGGAAGTTTTACTATTCCAACTTCAGAACACCGCCGACAGGGACGGCGACGCCCAATCTCACCGAGTCTCTTATTCCGGCCGTCACTTGGTTTAGAGTTTCCTTAAACCACAAAGAGTGACATTCTGCTAAAAATGAAACGTGTCCCAAATTAATTAACTCCCCAAAAAGTGGCGTTAGGGTATGGTTCTGCCCCATGTTAAACAACTATTGGAGTATGCATAAATAGTAACATTGACTCGCTGAAGAAAAATATAAAAGTCTAATATTGCAAGTGAACGAGCTATTCACTTGAAAATTATGTTTTTTTTCTTCTTCTTCTTCTTCTTCTTTTTTCCCCTCAGAAGATTTGCGATTTTCTATAATGTGCATGGGACAGTTGCCATGATCCAGTGTTGCTTGTCTATGTTGGAGCTTCTCATTGTGAATTTTTTATTTTTATTTATTTAAAAAAAAAAAAGGGTATTCCGGGAGTTGCATTATTAGGAGCACGGTGTGACATGGGTGACAGTGGTAAATACAACTGCCTGGAGAATATTGGGAAAAAGTCTGGCGTCCATGTGCAACAAAAGCCCATGTATTTGCTATTCAGGACAATTCCTAATGCCACAATCAAAGTGCCTTTTTGGTGTGTCACTTTTCGGTTTGCCACTTCAATGTCAAGGCGGCAAGCTCGACAAGAGCAATTTTATTTATTTATTTTTTTGGCCATAATATAAGGAGAAGAGGGGCCATGAATAGACAACCATTTAAGCACTTCAGAGGAATGGTGATGGCATCACCATTCAAATAAAGATCAAGACCAAGCCCTGGATCTTTGTTTGAGGGCCTAACAACTTTGAAAAGGACGCAGAAAGTAACCGGCCATGCTAGCAAATTAAGAAGGGAAAACGCTGCTAGCATCAGGATTATTCTCCTTGCCAACATTAGGTGATTGCATTATTTGGACCACCCGCTTCAGACAATCTTTTTGTTAAAAAAAAAAAAAAACAAAAAAACGTATATATGTTCTGAGTGCATAAGGCTTTCTTACTATAAGATAGGGGAAAAAAAATTTCTAAGGCCAGAAAGGCCACTAAATATAATTTTAAGTCATAAGGTCACACCCACACTCCATCTGAACCAGCCAGCTTCATCTTTTTTCCACATGGTAATGTAAACTCACGTTGGTTCTATCGATTAAGCACCCAACAAAAAAATGAGTATAGAGTAAATGGTAATTCAACAAAAGAAAAGCGGCATAGCTATTGATGTTCTCTTAATATAGAGGAGATCTATGAGGGATGCCTTTCCTCTTTCGCAGTTGCTTCCTTGGCTTCAATGTTGAGACCATTAAGCCCGGTGTCTCTTCTGATAATGATTCACCCTCATTAAAATTGCTTTCTTGAATGTAGTTTTCCTTCCATGAAAGTTCAGAAAATCCATGAATTGAGAAGCTGACCTTATGGTGGCTTTTGTCAAGAGGCTTCAGCGTAACCATTGAGACCTACAAGTGTATCAGCCAAAAAAAGCAACAAAATGTCAATGCTGAAAGGAGGAGGTGACAAATTTGTGTGTCTTTCTTTTGTTACCTTGCAAGCAATGGAGCAGAAGCGATTTGGCACATCTTGCAGATATCTTCCACATGCTTCACAGGAAGCACCAAACTTTGCTTTCGTTGAAGGCCTCATGTCTTTAGATTGAGGTCTGGGATTCAAATGCACAGCCTTGTCCCCATTTATCTTGTACGTCTGCAAATTCAGACAATCTTATTTGAGTATCACAATCAAAGAATTATAAACCTATTATAGTTGTCTAACGACCAAAGAAATAGACTCTTCTTGCGGCTTCAAAGAGTTGTTATGGCGTTCATTCTCCTTGTGGTTGTGGCAGAGAGAGGTGTCAAAAGCACAAACTACAAGAAGAATCTAAATAACTTAAACTTGAAAACAAGTGATCTGATTAATTAATACTGCAATGGAGGTAAATGAGCTTTTGGTTCCATTGAAGATAAGGAAAACTGAACCCTCTTTTTCTATCATTTAAGGTAAGATTGCTCATCCTTAAGTGACTTCTCCAATTAGAGACATTAAATTAGATTTTGATGGCAATAAGCAATTGCTATGTGGGGGAACAAGAACATAAACAAACAGATGAAGTTAGCACGGAATCACAAACTGTTTTTTAAGGTGAAAACATACAAATTTTCCGCATCATTAGAAGTAACTCAGACCTTAATGAATTGAACAAGAGAATCAATCAGTGACAGAAGAAAGCCAGTAATTTGTCTAACAAACAGAGAGAAAACAAAAAAGACAATAATACTTATTCTTCAAAGATTGAGACAGAACTTATAGACAAGCAATTAAGACATCAGTGAATCAAACTTGATAACCAAACCAATTACATAAGAAAGTGGATTAGAGACTAAATCAATAAAGACAAACCTGAATTTTAGAGCAGTCAAGATGCTTCTGTATGTCTTGGAGGCGCACAACATCCTGATAGACATACTTGCAGATCTGAAGCTGGCGATGGAGGCAGTGAGTCTTCACGCAGTGCCTGCAAAACCCAAGATTGCAATCTATACAGAAAACGTTTTTCTCGTTCTTTCTGAGCTGCCCATGTTGAACACAAGAACCAAAGAAATCGCTATTCAGCAGTGTACTGAGCCAATCCGTTTCCTTCTTCTTCGTAGTGCACTTGCATTCTCCTACCTACAAAGAGAATCGAAAATCCATCAAAGGGTGTTTGTAATTCAAAAGTGAAACTCGCCGAAAGATAAACCCGACTCAAATTCTACTCTGTACCGATCAAATTATTCTCTGAAAAATGAATTCCAATCAAGAAAATTGCAAACAACTCGACAACATTGACTAAAGATTAGTACTTTGATCAAGAACATCCAACCTACAAGACTATCAGAGTTGAAAAAAAAAAAAGGAATCAAAAATTAAAAACAAAAATCACCCAAGAACACAAAATTCATACCATCTGTTTTGCTTCGATGTTAATTGACTGTTTCTCTGGTGATGGGAGCTCAAGTTCATGGAAAAGAATGAAATTTGTGAGGTGGGTTGGGACCAAGATCGGGAGAGAAACAGGAAAAAGAGGAGAGAAAGCAACAGCCAATATATATATATATATATATGGATATGGAATGTACAATGAGCTAGCAAACCCAAATAAAACCAAAAGGGAAAGAGAAATCTTTGTGAATTTAGTGTTTACTGCTCAATCAGAGGAGTGGCCTACGAACGGCGGGAAGCTGCATGTATATCTGATATGCCTCTCCCTTTTGCTGTAAAAAAAAATGTATATTAGTAATAAAAAAATGTGAAATTTGCATACTTAAATAATAAAAACTTATATATATATATATATATATGTAAACTTATAAATAAAATAAGAGAGAGCTGTTCACATAATTTTTTCCATTTTCTCTTCAACATTGTATCTTTGTTCTAGAAAATGTTTGACGTTATAGCCCATCCAGCTAAAGTAGATTTTGGTGGTGTTCAAAACGAATATTAAAAAAAAAAAAAAAAAAAAAGAAAAAAAGAAAAGGGGAGTTCAATTAAAGGGGAAGGGGGTTGGTGGATGGACTATTGAGGAAGATATTTAGCCTATCGCTTCTAGTTATAAAAGTCAACAAAAATTATGATAATTAATCGTAATTGACCATTTAATTTGTATTCTATTTACCAATTTTCAGTATTTTATTGAAAGAAAAAATTAGTTAACTAAGAGAATTTTATAGGGTTTGCAAAATGCCAAGAGAAGGAGGGTTTTGTTTTTCTTCTACCATTAATTAGTCAGCAAACCCCCCCCCCCCCCAAGTTGCAAGTCTCAATTTACCACAAATTATGGAAGAACAAATTCCAAAATGTTTTAGCTATAAAAGGGAATAAATTAAGTGCACATTTTCACTTTTCGTGGGGGTGGGGTGGTGAATATTGAGGATCTTCCCTTTGAATAAGAAAGTGTTCATGGAAAGCCAATCAAATTCCTAAATTTGCTCCGAGATTTCTTAAGCCGCCGAGAGCTCTCAGTAGACACTACTAACTAATACACCAGACCAACTCGTCTAGAAATAATCTAATGGTTTACATGCACGTCCTGCCCCCCCCCAAAAAAAAAAAAAAAAAACTCTTGAGAGGGATCATTATTGCATAACAGTTCGTGTTTATCTTTTAAAAACTTCACCGTTTAAACTACTGGATATATTTTAGTGGTTATTTAACTTCAAATTCGGATTGAGTTTTAGGTTTCATACTCTAAATTTTGTTCCTGCGAAATACTCTCTCTCTCTCTCCCCCATCCACCTCGACATTAAAAAAAAAAAAATTGGAAAAAGCCTCACCCTCACTCTTCTTGCAAGTGTCAACGCTGCAACGCTTGGAATTCTTCCCAATCTACACGTTCTTAAGGATGACTTTAGGTACCATTCATTCAACTAAAGACTGATTGATATTGATTCTAGTTTATTGGGAAGCTTTTCTTTTTCTTTTTCTTTCCTCTTTTTTTTTTTCTCCCCAAGGACTTGTGTGCTTGATTAGTTATATAATTCTCTCATAATTTTGAATCATTTTTCTTTATATATATATATATATATATATATTTAAAAATAATTTATATAAACTAAATTACTATAAACAAGAAGAATTGTAAAAATTCCTTCACCATTATTTCACTCACAATATATTAAATATGTGTTTCTATTTCATGTTCACCGAGAATCATTAATGTGATAAAATAATTGCATTAATACGATAGATTTTATATAAGCTAGATGTTGCTTCAGGTAATTTCATTATTCAACATAAATATCAAATAAAAAAATTAATTAAAATTATTTTTTACTTATAGTAACAATAATCAATAATTAGTAATTAAATAATTAATAACAATAATATGTATCGATTAAGTGAATGAGACTGATTCAAATTTAGATTAGTAAGTTTTTGATTTTTAAAATTCGAGTAATGGATCACTTTAGTTTTAAGTTTTTTATTTTTAGAGAAAATATTTTGACATAATTTTTTTAAATTAAAAAAGAGATTATATATATATATATATATATATATATATATATATATAAAACCTTGGTTGGGGAAATCGGGTTGCCCCAAGACCAGTGGCTCAACGATCGAGTCAACTCAGATCAAATCAATTGTCTAACTGAATTTTCAATGAACCGAATTGATATGGGGTCAGCGTCATTGGCTCGCAATGCATTATGTAAATGAAAGACCAACAATCTGTAAATTTATGTCGACATCTTTTATTGTTTAGTATGAAGGTTTCTCTCAGCCATGGGGATTTCTTTGATACCGTGCTCAAATAGTGAAATGCTATTTATCCATAACCAAAAAAAAAAAAAAAAAAAAGCCAATGTACCGTAGACACACCTATTATGATCATATTTTTCTTATATCATTTTCTTTTTGGTACGTCAAAATTAAATTAAACAAGATTTATTCACACCATCTATCAGGATATGAATTCGGAATAAGTATCATAATTCTTCCTGAGCAAGTGATGCCTTTAACTCAGAGCAGCTATTGGAAATCAAATCGGTAAATATGACATGCTAAATGCCTTAATGTAACTTCGTTAAAATAGTTTCACGGAGCAAACATATCAAGGAGCTTCTTTCCTGAAGTGGACCCTTGACATGGGTATTTTCCCTACCCTTTTCTCGAGAAAAAGATATGCAAACATACTCAGACTTTACATCCTTAGCTTTTGAATTGAAATGGTTTCCATGATTATGAGATGGGACTTTTTTTTTTTTTTTTTTGTCTTTCTTTTTCACCAATGCAAGGTGTCCAAAATTTTTTGGTTGTGCTCTTTCCTATATTTGGCCGGTTGGTTGGTAGCCGGCAAAATGTTGAGAAAGTTGCACAAAATCGAGAGTTAAATAATTCTGGTGTAGGTAGGCATAAGTTCAATTTACGTCTCCGTAAAGAACAAAAGCACTGCCTCTTATGGTGCAAGACCCATTGATATATCTCTAACGAAACAAAAAGATTACACAAAATTATCCGGTAAAATATCCATTAGATCATAAATTATATAATAAAAAAAATCACAAAATCCGTTGAGAATTTAAAATTAAAAAATTAAATTATTGATGAATGGTCCAAACTCCTTATTCAACGACGTAAAAGTTAAACAGTATATATCCATAACATTATACAGCCATATATCTACCCTTACACTCTCTACTGGTACTAAAGTTTATTTATTGAGCGTCCAATAAACCGGAGAACACAGCCAACCTTTTTTCCTTCCTTTCTTTTTTTCTTCTTCTTTTTTTTTTTTAATTTTTGGTTTCTTCCATTTTAATTTGTCTTGAAACATTCATAACGCGACACGCCGACGCGATTAGAAAGCTGCGAGGTCGCTCTACGACTCTTTATTTCAATATTTCAATATATATATATATGTATATATATATAAAATTCCTGTTGAATCAAAATTTCTTTGAACGATATTCAACAGTGCAAAAATGCAATCAGTTATACATCACTGATTCCGGGGCCATGACATTGCATCATCACTCCTGCATAAGCACCAGATTATCCTTCTTGATAACAAAATTGTGGGGGAGGCCCGCATGCAGCCCAACCGAGAGGCTGACTATTAGCCTTTCGTTCCTTTTAAGCTGTCCCGACGGTTTGTCTCGTTCCTGATTGAAGTATGCTCTCTGGCGGATGCCGGAAGAAAGCTTCGGCGGCTATAGACCTGAGTTCAAAGCTCATACTGTGGGCTCTCAACCCTCTTAAAGATCAATCAGAGTGAAGATGGTGTTTCCTCTTTCGACACCGATCGACGTACCATGAGGCATGCTTTTGTAGACCCATACCTATCATCACCTTCAGACTCGTGAGCATGACGTAGGTCATTGCAGACAAAAGCAGGATCCAAAAGATCCTCCATATGAGGGGATTATATGGAAGGTGAGCAGCATATACAGGGGTCAGCACTCTGATAACCTGAAATCCATGAGATCATTACTTCAGTGCCCAAAAATCTGCAGCTTTGAACTGACAAATCAAAATTGCAAAATCGGCAACTTTATGATGCCTAATATATGGCTTGAACATTGGAGAATAAGAAAGCAAGAATTCCACTAGACCTTAAGAGAGCATTTCCAAAAGAGAAGAAAGATAGATCTGATTAGAGCCATTCCATTTAAGAAGCATACAAAACAGCTTTATTAAACATTTTATATCTCTCTTTATGAGAGAAAAAAAAAAAAAAAAGGCATTTGGAGAGATATTACTGCTTTGCCAACGCAGGTCCTTTCAGTATTTAAGAACCTCATATTGGCAACCATTTAGAATGGATGTGATAACAAGTTCTTACCACACAAGCCGGAGCAAGAGGAACAAAAGTGAGATTTTTGTTCTTGTCCTCAGCATGAGTATTCAAGGTCTGTCCAAAAACATAAAACGTGCTTAGAACTACACAAGGAACAAAGATTTAAAACTGAGATGTACTGATAAGTTAAAGGTTCTCCCCATGATCAGAATATCCACAGGAACACTCAAATAATATGCTTGAAAAAAGGAAGGAGAGGGGGGGGGCAGGGAAGGGGTTGGGGGATCCATTAGTTTGCAATGGTTACAAAAGTATTCACCTGGTTGCAGAGATCTTCAAGAAATTCAGAGTATGCAATGGGCTTTATGTTATTGAATTTCGCAAGGAATGAATGCTTTATTATATCAATTAACATTTCACAGAAGAAAACCATAAGAGCATTCTGCAGATTCCAAGTAAGATATGTAAGCAATGCAAATAAGCAAAGAAGGAAGCTCTTACAAAATTCTTCCCTATAGAACATTGTGCAAAGCTTTCATGTTAACTTACAAATAGAAAACTTTCAATCCAAGGACCCTCAGCCTCCAGTATATTTTGAGCTAAAACAAACATGAGAAATGCTGAAATGTGGAATCTCTCAACCGAATCTGGTGTGAGCCATGGAATAACAAAAGATTACACAAGATGAAATAAACTACTCAATAGAAACTTACGCACAAACTGGTATGTAAAATATTAGATAGGTCTAGACCACCATCCATGGTCAATACAAGCAGTAAACATCAAGCCAAATTCAAGTAAATATATATCAGTCTGAATCATCTGAGGAATCACCCAGAATTGGTAGTGAAGACACCTAATAAGCATGCACACATAACAAGGAATGTCTTTTGTTCATTATTTGAAAAGAGTGCAATCAGATAAGTATACAGAAAACTTACCAGAATACACCAGACTGTGAATGTTATCCTTGCTGAAGCGTTTGAAAACATTGCTTTTTATCTCAGCAAAGTTATTGGACACCAGCAAAGCCAGCAAGGCATTATTATGAGCAATGATACAAGTCGATAAAGTAATTGCCTGAGCTAATAAAATGAAAGAATGAAGAAGTAAAAATGGTCAAGGAACCAAATGGCAGTATAACAATGACCCCCTAAATGGATAAAATTAAAAAATCAATGGGTGGCAAAGGATATTTGAAAAGGCTGTAGCTAAAGCCTGGTCAGATATGAATCTCCAAATCCAGAAGGTCCTGTTTTCTGGTAAACAACTTGCAAGACCTTCTGCAGAATTAAACAGAGTCTGCAATACATCTCCACCAAAACTTTGGCACAGTTTGTCAAATATCTGTAACAAACTGCAGACAAGTTAGCTTGAAAATATTTTCCCCAAGACTGATAAAACCGATTTCACCAAGAATACAGGCAGAGTAATCAATCCATCACACAAATTTCAAAAAGAAAGTCAATGACAAGTTATGGTGACACTCCATACAAATCAGACTTGAAGAAGACAAAAATGTAGCCCCAACTTTTTATGGGAAGCCTGTATGCCTACCTAAATACATCTTACATGTGCCATAAAGTAAATAAAAAGGAAAGTCAAAACAAAAATATATTAGAAGTGAAAAAAAAAAAAAAAAGAGACACAGTTTGTCAGATGAGTGTCTATTAGTTTCCTGTTTGTCAACTGATGCACTTTTAGTATCTCAAAGTATCTCAATGAATGTCTCAAAGCAGTCACATGTTAATCTGAAACCACTTTTAACAATAAAGCTTTTGAATTTCTCATGGTGAAACATGAAAGCTTTCGAATTATTAAACATGTTAGCTAGTCCATGAAACTAAAAGCAACAAGATGATATTGGTAACAGCGATCACAAGCCCCAGTAGGGAAACAATCTTGTTCATAGCCTTAGATGCTAAAGAATTGAACTTCAGTGGCAAAAAATTTTTGCAAGAACAAACTTTGCAAATTATGTACTAATCTGCTTCAAATTAGCTATCACTGGGCTTAAAAAGGAAAAAAATTTTCAACTAAACTGATTCTCGGGTTGTTTCTTATTTCTCACCTCCAGAACATTGTAAACCACATAGAGTTTGATGGTTCCTTGACCACGAATCATGTGATATATTAAGCTGATATCTGAGGTAACAGAAATCAAATAGCAAAATACGACCGTTAGAATTCCATGTCAAGTCAAATAACATAGAATAATTCTGCCTTAAATAACAGTTGCTTATTATTGTCTCAAACATAGAAAGCATATATGACCAACATCACAGTGCATCCATAACATACCTGTTCGCTCTAGAAGAGCCACACCAGAAGCCAACACAATCAAGCAACCAATATCAGAAAGCTCTGCCGAAGAGGGCCTTTTGAACTGCCTGCCGCAAGAATGATTAGGTTATTTTTCAATCATTACACGTCACAACATGTCTACCGGACACAATAAAGATAAACAAGACCTGCAGTGCTGACAAGGAAAAAGTTTCCAAACTCGGAGAAATTGGAAAGGATATTATTTATGGAATTAATACATACAGAATATAAAAAGAAGTGCAACCTGTGTGTTATATTATTGAGGTCAAGCGAAGTGAAAAAATTGGAGTTTGCGGGACTTGGTATGATGCTATTGAGATCGATAAATTGACATTCAAAATTATTTTCCTCACAATGTATTGATTTGTCCCCATAAGTGGAACCCTCATCACATCGCATGTTGGTGCTTGAAACATACTTGTATTTCTTCTACAAAGGCTCCAAATTGATCCAGAGCAAGTCAAAAGGGAACCTTTAACCAAAAGGAATTCAGTGCTAATGTGGGATGCTTAACCAAAGTTAACACGATTATATCATATTGATCCTAAGATTTCATAACAGATTTTGTTGGTACCAAAGTATTCACTGCTGTTTCTATTGAGTATTATTAGAGTCAACTAAATCACAAGGATTCAATGTCATCAATAAAGTGAAAATCTTGTGGTTAAAGCTTCATATGATCAACCAGACAACTGATGGAATAATTTTGGCGAGCTGAAAATCTTAACTTGGTATTTAGGCTAACCCAAATGAGGGTTGGGCCGACATTATACAGGAGAAACAATGACTTTGAATTCCTAAGTGGTCGGTCAGCCTAAACAGAAATCAGGTCAGACCAATTTGTTGCTACCAAAATTTGAACTCCTGATGTGTTTTAGACTTAGGCAAGCCTAATTCAAAGTTAGCCCAATTCATCTGCGCCAAAATTTAAGCTTTTATATGTTCTGGACTAAAGGATCCTCTCTTCACCTCACTATTACAAAGTCCCTTCAGACAAATCCAACCTATGGTCATGCCTTCCATAAACATTGCTTATAAGCATCATCTATGGATATGTAACCGTAGTTTAAATTGGTATTTCATACCACTTAAAGGTAAAATAGACTATTAAGCAGTATCAAACATATAAGAATTATAGAGGACAGCATATCCTTTACAGTTCCAAGCATATTCTGGATATGAAAACACGTTAAAGCAGGTGAGCTATATGCATATGTGGTGACAATGGAAAGTTATAAAAGACTAGTTAATTTAAAACCCACTCTACCAAGTACAGGTCTGTGTATAAGTGTATCTCAGATGTGTACAAGTGGACATCTAAGTGAATAAATATATGAAGTATGACAAACCTTCCAATAACAAGCCTCCATATGGTGAGCAGTATCCTTGTTGGCATGATGGTTAGCAATGACAGGAATGAATCAAGGCACACAAAGAAACCCACATTTATGAGCTGTCACAACATTGCCACATCAGGTCAAAGTCAGAGAAGAGCAAAGAAATCCAAGGGATTGAATTGAGCAGAGGTCAAATCATTACACTAGCTTTTTGTTAAATGTAAACAAAGGAAACCAAGATTACCAGTTCACATCTCCATGGCAGGCGGAATATTGTATCATAAACTCTCTCCCTTTCTCTCTCACTCCCAAAAGTTGTTGTGCTCCTTAATGAATTCCCCCTATGCATTTCATCCACGAGGTACTTGAGCGGCGACTTGTCAAATGACAAGAGATCTGACAGCCAAAGCAGCACCGGAATCAGAATGCAACAAGACAGGACATAGAAATACCTTATCGGCAAAAACAATTTGGAACCAACAATGTAGAACAGCCAAAGTTGAAATTAATAAATGAATTCCTTTATACACAAATACTTAATAGATTAATAAACGAATGGGGAGTTGATCAATTATTTTCATGTTTAAGTCATAAGTACAGTAAACTGCACAATCTTTTTCAATTATCTTTCTATTTTAGCTTCATTTACAACCACAAGGCAAATGTCTCTGACTAAAACACTTGCAAAATACACTAGCTTAAGCTGTCAGTACCCTGACTGTGCAAAACTGACAAAATGATAACATCACAAAACCTGTCTCCAAAGAGCCTATTTCAGGTAGCTCAAAACTGAAAAAAAAAAAAAAAAGGGTTCTGAGAACCAGAGAGTTGCACCAAAGATTCAAGCAAAAGATTTTCAATGAATCTGCATTTGTTATATGCACACCAAAGCTCTGAAAGTGCAAGGTGGGATTCTATTTTTTAGTACAGATATGAAGACTGAAAAAAAGAACTAAATAAATCAAAACTCACAAAAGGGACAAAATAACTACTCTTTTCTCAGTTTTTTCAAGCTCGTCCATAGTCTCCCTCACTAACATAAATTCCTAATCATGTGATCTCTTGCCAACAAGATTCCAATTCACCAAACAAAGGAGCCTCTAGATATCTCTACAAAGAAAGAGATTTTTAAATTTTGACAATTTCCAATCTTGCCAGACCAGAACAAGAACTAGAAAAGAGAGATGAAATAGACAAGGAGGTTACAAAAATGTGTACTCAACTAGAGTAGGCACCTCCACCTTTTTTGAAGGTATTTAATCTCCATTCAGCTAGATTTTATTGAATCCGTCAATTATAAGATGCCAAAATACTATTGTCCTAAAACATGGCACTTGAAAGAAGCACTAATGACATAACAAGGAAGGACCTCATATGCATTGTCGCACCCTAATGCCTCTGCAATATGAGACTTAGGAACGCAGAATCTGTGAAACTACAACATTCCAGCTTTTTACCACACCTTCAAATGCATACTTCTCATAAAACTAAAATCATCCCAATCTTCTGACATGAACTTTTCACATAATCAAACTTATAAATTTCTGGAAAGGATGGTGCATTGAACTTGAAAGGAAAAGAGATCATTCCACACAAGTAAACTGATCAAAAAATGATTGAGAAAGCTAAAAAATTCCAATAATCATCTTTTTGGACGGTAGCACTATTTTATTACGTGAATAACCTCATGCAAATTTAACAATGAAAGAATACAAACATAGAACTGTAAAATCAAATTTATTCTCCGAATGAAATACAATAACAAGGGGCAAGGACCTTTGTTTCACTTACAATTAGGATCCTCCGCCATTAGTCGCTTCCAATCCAGGGACTCCACTGTCTCCAATCTCGTAACAACACTACCGTTCGACTCACTCCTCCGCTGCCTCTCCGCCAAACTCACCTCCATTCCCTTCTCCTCCGCGGCACTCTCTTCCATCCTCGAAGAAGACGATGCCGCCGTCTCCTCTCCCCCTCCTCCACCATTATCACCAATCACATTCCTCTGCCTCAAGCTACTATTACCATTATACACGCCCTGACACTCCGCCACCTCCTCCACCACCGCACACGCCACGCTCCCTCCTCCGCTACTCTCCAAGAACGAAACGCTGCCGTTTGCCGTGCGTCGGCTTTCCGCGGGCGGCGAACCGTCGAAAGCGGAACCGAAAGCAGAATCGGCTTCGGCTTCGGCAATCGGAAGTTCCGCGACAGTGGTGATGGTGCTAGTGGTGGAGTGCGAATCAAGAAGCTTCCTTTTCTTGTGCCTCTTCTTCTTGTTGATGCGATTCGCCTTGTCGCTTGATGGCCGAGGGAGAAAGCTGACATCGTCTTCTATCGAGCCGTTGCTGCTTCCGCTTAGAATCTCGAAGGATAACTTTCTGCCGGAGGATCTCAGCGCCATGAGAGAGAGAGAGAAGCAGTGATCCAGAAATTTTCCGACTACTTCGCTGTATGTTCCAATTTCGTTTTGTATTGATTTGTTTTAAACAAATATTTTATTACGCTTCCTCATGAAAATTATATATATATATATTATTTATTTATTTATTGTGCATTTATTTTAAGAAACGAAATTGTTTTTAGTTGAAGAAAACTAAGAAAAACAATTTTATAAATTTTTTTTTCAATCATTTGAATAAATTAGAAATAAATAAATAAATAATATATTTTAAGAATATAAAGTATAATTTAAAATAAAAAATTAAAAATAGTATAAGTGAATAAAAAAAAAAACTTAGATTCACAATAACTTAACACAAATTCATATAATTTAAACTGTCTGACATCTTTTAAGTCCGTTTCGCCGACTTCATGGAAACGCTCAAAGCCAAAAGTTATTAAATACCTTTTTTATACTAAATTAGACAAATTTTAAATATATATATTAATTAAAAATTAGTTACATTTTCAAGATTTTGTAATATTTGATTTTAATTTAAAAATTAAATAAGCAAAGATGGTTTGGGGCCATTGAGTTTGCCATATTTCCTACTTTTAGTTTCAATGATTTTGACACTCTCCAGCTATCATGGCGTCAGTTTAGAACTTGCCTCTGCATGTATTATTCAATCTTTTTTTTTTTCTGGGTTGTTTGTTCAACCGCTAATGTCAACTTGATTTGACTGGGTTCTTAAATCGCTACTAGTCCTTATCAAATTGCAAATGCGATAGGCTGCAAATCGTTTCTGATGTAGCAGCACGTCAATTTGTGTTTTTTATTTTTTTGGGGGGGGGGGGGGGGGGGTCTTGGGGAAGACAAATAAATCTGTCTTCAAAGTTCTATCGCCAAAAGTCAGCAACCAGGAGAAACAATGTTGCTTCCTTTTCCTGAGGAAGGAAAATGTTTCTCTGCAATATCTCGCTTCAATATCAAGGAAGCGGGCTGCTTTGGGATGCAAATCGCTGATCGTACCTCTTGTCTTTGAGGGCTTGCAGAGCAAATAATATGACATGCGGCTGGGAGACCAGGTGGAAGAACTACTAGAGTTGATTAACCCAACCAGGGCCTGAATCAGGGGCGGATGAAGATAAAAGCAGAAAATGGAAGAAGGGGAAGATAACCGTAAAGGTGGCAATGAAAGTGTCAATGGGAGACAATGCTGCCGAGAATTGGAAAAGAAGCTGCAGGTGGGAGAAAGGGGGACGCAGGCAGGGGCGAGTTAAGACAAAACTGAAAACTGATACAGAAGCTAATTTTGCAGAAACAGAAACTGTCACCTTGGGTCAAGATTCCATTCTTCCTGTTAGATACTTAAGAGGGTTTAGCAGTGTACATCGGATTCCAGTTCATGCTAATTGTGACCGATATATCACTCAGAAAAAAAAAAATTAAACCTTATAAATGTAGATATAATTATTTTTTGAGCAGAGGATAATGATATAATACGATATTATCATATATTAAGATATATAATATTTATGTTTATAAAATTATAAAAAGTTTTAATACAATGATAGATGAAAAAAATACCTTAATTTTACCCTTATTACTTCTAATGGGTGCGATATTTTATGAATGAAGTTTCCGTCTATTCATTAAAAAAATAAAATAAAATCTTGTAAGAATGAAATTGTCTCATTTGATGATGTAAAGAAATTGTTCATTGTAACAAAATAGGATGTTCATCAATTTCGTACAATGAAGAGTAACAAATGTCCGAGCCATATTGGACTAAGCTCGGTTTCAGTGGATTCTGTGTAGGGCCCCCACCAGTTCCCCCTTTCAATGAATTAGAGTATCGGCAAAAACATAAAATAAAAAAAAAAAAAATAAAAGCCTTTAGAAATAATTAGCTTCTCAAAATTAATATCAATGTCCCATCATCAGTGGCGTAGCAGTGTACAACTAATCCAATTTTCCTTATCGATGGACTATTCCAAATTTAGTCCCCAGTAATGGAAATTGCAATTGAGTTATGCGGAATTTTGGTAAGCAATTTCCGAAAACCCCAATTCCATGGACTCTAAATCTTCGGAAAATCAACGAAATCTGGAAAGAAAAATTATCATCAAAACATATTTTTAAAAAATAAATATTGACGGACAATAATACTTAACATTTTCTTAATTTCTACTTTATATAAAAAAAAAAAAAAAAAAGTGCTCCATAAAATTATATACCCTGTCCCTTGCGTGGACGCCAGTAGCAAGACGGTGTTGGGTTGGACCCCACAACCACAGATTGTGGGGTCCACATGGACGTCACGGCCAACTGTCTTCCTCTTCCACCGAACCAAATAGCATAAACAAACCACCAATGAAATATATTGGAAAATTAATATTAAATATAAAAAATAATATTATATTATTTTTATTAATATAAATACTTTTTTATCTCGTAAACTAATTTTATTAATAAAAAATTTATATAATATTTAATGTTATTTTTTGTTGAGATAATAAAACTCCACGGCCTCCCTCATTCTCCGTCTCTAAGTCCGGACCAAAGGCAAAAGACCAGTAACTGCTACTGACAACTAGTAGTGTAGTGAAAGAAAGCCACCCACTTTCTGTCTTCTCACCTCACCCCAATTTTGCCGTTTCCTCTGCCCATCGCCTCTTCCCCCCCCCCCCCTCTCTCTCTCTCTCTAAAAGGAAAAGGCTCTTTTATTACCCTTTGACAGAGAATCCGACGCGCTCTCTCTCGCATTTGTTTTCCGAGAAAATTCAATAGCTAAAAAGGAAAAAAAAAAAACCTTTAAAAGTGGACCTTTCACTTCTCTTTCCCATGTCCGGATAAACCTTAACCAAACCCCGTTGCCCACATTTACAGAAAAAACCATGAAGAAGCCGAAGAAACCCCAAATGGTTCTTCAAGTTTTCACCTTTTGTGTCTTTGTGTTGTTTCTCTTTTCTCCTGTCACTTCCCAACAAGGTGGCGACGACGACGCGGCCGTGATGTTGAAACTCCGGGATAGTCTCAACAACTCAGGTAGTCTCGGGTGGTCCGGTTCCAACCCATGTCAGTGGCAGCAGGTGACCTGCACGAATAACCGGGTGACCTTTATCCGAATTGGCAGGCAGAGCCTTCAGGGGACCCTCCCTCAGGAGCTTAGAAACCTCAGCGAATTACAGGTCCTCGAGGTAATGTTCAATAACTTGACGGGTCCGGTTCCGAGTCTGTCTGGGTTAAGCAACCTGCAGAGTGTTTTTCTTGATGACAACCAGTTCTCTTCGTTTCCCGCTGATTTCTTTCAAGGGATGAGCTCTTTGTCCAATGCGAATATCGGTGGTAACCCCTTTCATTCGTGGCAGATACCGGACAGTCTCAAAGACGCCACCCAATTGGCCAATTTCTCGGCCGATGATGCTAATTTGTCTGGCACAATACCTGCTTTCTTTAACAGTAGGGTGTTTCCTAGTTTGCAGAATTTGCATTTGTCATATAATTATCTGGTGGGTGGGTTGCCAACGAGCTTTTCTGGGTTTGAAAATCTAAGGTCTTTGTGGCTTAATGGACAGAAGGGTGATGCTAAGCTTAATGGGATAATTGCTGTGTTGCAGAACATGACTGGTTTGACCCAGGTTTGGTTGCAAGGGAATCAGTTTACGGGTCCTATACCGAATTTGAGTGCATCTAGTGGGTTGCAGGAGTTGAATTTGAGGGATAATCAGTTCACTGGTGTTGTTCCGCCATCTTTGGTTGGACTCCAAAGTCTTAAGATTGTAAATATGAGTAATAATTTGCTTCAGGGACCAACACCAAAATTTTCTGCAAATGTTGGTGTGGATATGAATGCTGAATCTAATAGGTTTTGCTTGCCTGATCCTGGTGTTCCCTGTGACTCTCGTGTTAATGTTTTGTTATCAATTGTTAAAGACTTTGGTTACCCTGCTAGTTTCGCTCGCAATTGGGATGGAAATGATCCTTGTGCAGGGTGGTTGGGGATTACTTGTTCTGAAGGGAACATTACTGTGGTTAACTTTGGGAAAATGGCACTTAGTGGCACAATTTCTGCAAATTTTTCATTGATTCCTTCGTTGCAGAGATTGATTCTGTCGAACAACAATCTTACAGGTGTATTACCAGCTGAGCTTGCAAATCTAACAAGTCTTACTCAGTTAGATGTGTCGAATAATAATCTCTATGGGAAAATACCTAGCTTCAAACAAAATGTGCAAGTGATAACTAATGGAAACCCAAATATTGGGAAGCCTGCCCCTTCTCCTGGCACATCTTCTTCTCCAGGAGGTGACAACAGTGGGTCCATGGGCTCCAATGGAAGTGGTAGTAAGAGTTCAACCACTGGAAAGATTGTGGGCTCTGTTTTTGGCAGTGTTTGTGGGCTATTTGTTGTTGGTTTGGGTGTTTGCCTCTATATTAGGAATCAAAAGCGACACAGAAGGGTTCAGAGTCCTAATATGATGATCATTCATCCTCGTTATTCTGGTGATCAAGAGGCCGTGAAAGTGTCTGTTGTTGGATCAAGTGATTATCAAAGACCTGAGAACTGCACAAATAGTGGACCTAGTGACATTCATGTGGTTGAGACTGGAAATATGGTGATTTCAATTCAAGTCTTAAGAAATGTGACTAATAACTTCAGTGAGCAAAATATTCTTGGTAGGGGGGGTTTTGGTACTGTCTACAAGGGAGAATTGCATGATGGAACAAAAATTGCAGTAAAGAGGATGGAATCTGGAGTTATGCTTGAAAAGGGTCTGGCAGAGTTCAAGTCTGAAATTGCAGTGCTTACCAAGGTCCGACATCGGCATTTGGTTGCTCTTCTTGGATATTGCTTGGATGGAAATGAAAAGCTTCTTGTTTACGAATATATGCCTCAAGGGACACTTAGTAAATTTCTTTTTAACTGGAAGGAAGAGGGATTGAAGCCACTTGAATGGACTAGAAGGCTGTCCATTGCTTTGGATGTAGCCAGAGGTGTTGAATATCTACATGGCCTAGCTCATCAAAGTTTCATTCATAGGGATCTCAAACCTTCCAACATTCTTCTTGGAGATGATATGCGGGCCAAAGTTGCAGATTTTGGATTGGTTCGTCTTGCTCCAGAAGGGAAAGCCTCAGTTGCTACCAGACTAGCTGGAACTTTTGGATATCTTGCACCAGAATATGCAGGTAGCTTGAATCAATAAAACATTAACCATTGAAGTTTTAGATGCATAAGATGGTATTCTATTCTTGCAATTGTATCACTAGGGGAAAACAAAGAAAACAGAAAAGGAGATCATATGTTTTAGTTCCAATTGTTGCGGCAAGCAAACATCAAATTTTGAGAGAGCATAATTCAGTAAAGTAAAATGCTTGAGCAGAATAATGGAGAATACGGGAAAAAAGACACAAATTTCCCTTTATATATAGGTTTATGTTTGTGTGTGTATATATATATATATATATATATATATATGTATGTATATTGATTTTCTGGTATATTAGCAGCTCATCTTTCAAATAGGGAAAATTGGAATTGCTTCTTGCATGGTTTTCCTCTTCTTTGGGTTCTTAAGGTTGCAAATAAGTTTTCACTCTTCAAATGATCAACTACGTTGTCTGGTTGCCATTTAGACTTCCAAACATTTTCTCAACTTTGTACCTAATTTGTACCACGGTATTATATTCCAGTGAGTAGAGTGGCTAAATTTTTTTTCTGCTGAATCCAAGCATTTTGCATTTCCTTGCAGTTACCGGACGAGTGACTACCAAAGTTGACGTGTTTAGCTTTGGAGTTATACTAATGGAGATGATCTCGGGCAGGAAAGCACTTGATGAAACCCGACCTGAGGATAGTTTGCATCTTGTCACCTGGTTCCGTAGGATGTATATCAACAAGGAGGCATTCCAAAAGGTTATTGACCCAGAAATCAAGCTTGACGAGGAAACCCTTGCTAGTATAAACACAGTTGCAGAACTAGCAGGCCATTGCACTGCAAGAGAGTCATACCAGCGGCCTGACATGAGTCATGTGGTCAATGTTCTTTCATCTCTTGTTGAGCTTTGGAAACCAGCTGAACCAGGTTCTGATGACATCTATGGGATCGACCTTGACATATCCTTGCCTCAGGCTCTCAAAAAGTGGCAGGACTTGGAGAGAAGCAATTTGGATGGACTGCCTTCTTCTTCTTTTCTTCCAAGCGGGGATAATACCCAGACTAGCATACCCACTCGACCATCTGATTTTGCAGAATCATTTGCATCAGCAGATGGACGATGAACAAAGGATGGGGCTTTGCAGATGTGATGATATGATCAGTTGGATTGTTTTATTTATTCATTATGCTTCTGCTGCTGTTTGTTTGCTTTTGTAAGGATTGCCCATCTCTTAGGTCATGCACATGATTTCATCCTAAGGTGGGGGTCCTCTTTTATGGTTCTTTGAAGAGTCTAGGAATTGCACACAAAATTTATGACTAATTGAATTGTCTTTACTGGTCAGTGTTTGAATTCCCTCCTCTGCGGATTGCTTCATCCCCTCTTTTCTTATATTCTGGGTGCATTGTTTTGAGGTTTCTTTTTGTTCAATGTGAGAAGATGGCTGAAATTTCATGTACTTAATCTCTTTGGTGGTCTCCCTAGTGACTAAACTTAATCCATTTCCTAGACACTGATGGAAGCCAAGGATGAGAGTGGAGTGCCCCTTACAACTAGTCCATGCATGTGAAGGACTTTTCCTTTACATTGTTTACTATTAGTCTGGAGACCACTAGCATTTCTTGCAGCAGAAAATTTATGTAACTCAACTGATAGAAAGATATAGTTTATTTATCAAAAGAATCCATACGCGAAGCATTTTCCAAGTGTATTTTCCTACAAATATGTTGCATTATCCGTGAACTTCAAGCGTGGTAGGGGCCCCCACCTTATCTGATGTATTGTTGGTTTCCATGGAAGTCAAACATGGACCACTGGCTGGCCACTGCTGTGGGATTTTTTTATTTTATTTTATATATAATATATAGTTTATACGGCGTGACCCCATTTGATCATGAAATTCTTAGAAGGAAGACTTTGGCGGTGAGGACAGTGCACAAGAGCCTCAGTCGTCTAACGTGGTAGGCCAACCCGAGAACAGGTGTCCTGACTGTTCTTCTGCCAGCTGCACTTTCGCTGTTCTTCCAACAATCCAGCAACGTTGACGTAGAAGAAACCATCTTAGGACACGTGTCGTGACTGGTCTTTCTGCCAGCTGCACTTTTGCTGTTTTTCCAACATCCTAGTAACGCTGAGATAGAAGAAGCCGTGTTGTTACCCGACTTAGCGGATAAGTTGTCATGGTCTGCCCGATTACGCCCGACATTCCGCCACAATTCCCGACTATTTAAAGCGCCATGCTATAAAAGTTAGTCAATGTTCTAAAAATTGTTGTCTTTGTTATCGTATGTTTATATTTGTTTATCTATTCCTTTTTTATGGGCAATATGCTTTTAGTAAAAAAATTAATTTTATTGAAAAAATTTTATAATTATATTCATCTTATTTTTTTAAAATTTATTCAATGCATTAGTTTATTACTTATATTTGATATACTACATTAAAAACCTTTTATAATTACATTCATTTTATTTTTTTAAAATCTACTTAGTATGCTAATTTATTAATTAAATTTGATTTATGTTAAACATTGCTATTAAGTCTAATTATATAACAAGAACTTACACATTATGTATCAAATGCATCCTTTTGTTATTGTTGTATTATTAAATTTGTTTATATAATTTAATTTTTAATTTTAAAAAATTAATGAAATTAATAACATAAAAAAATTTAAAATATTATAAAGGTAAAAAATTATAATATTTTTAAAATTATTTTTTATCTTTTTATTTTTTAAAAAATTTAAAATATCATATAAACAAATCTAATAACATAACAATAAAAGAAAGATGTATCTGACATATACTATATAAATAGTTATCATGAAGTTATACTTAATAAAAAATATTTAATATAATATAAATATAAATAATAAATTAATATACTAAATAAGCTAAAAAACATTCAAATAAATATAATTAGAAAAAATCTCTTCTTGGTAGACGAAAATAGTCTTTTTATACCTATACTTTTCATTTTTCTTCTAATATATCTCTTTCTTTCCTTAAAAATGACTAGAGACATACACATTAGCAATCATCCTTAATGCAACGGTTTTGGTGGCTCATGCTGGTTCTACTTTGACATGACATCCCCTCATTTTTGTTTTGTTTTTTTGAGACTTACCTTAACGTGCTTGGAACGAAGTAAAACACCGAGCATTGGATTCTATTTACTAATCTTAATGATTTATCGCAACAATTTTGATGTTATGATGCTACTAGTAATGGTCCAATTTACTATGAAACGTGAATTCAACACAATTTTTTTTTTTAATAAGGCTGAAAAGTATCACTCTTGTTTTTTTTTTTTATGATCAAATGTCACTTCGACATATGGAACATAATGTAATAATTTTTGTTATATTTTATTATATGCTAATACTATTATTATGACCATGGTATCATTATTTATTGTCATTTGCATTTGTATATATAAATAAAAAGTAGTAAATGACAATGTTAAGGTGTTATTAATGCAAGGTTATTATTCTTTCTCATTTCAATGTATCCTAATTTCATATTTTTATACTGAGATAAATAAAATAGTTAAAAAGTATTTAAATTTCAAAATTTGTAAATTTAAACGATTAAATGAATTTACTTAGTTACTAGTCTGATACCCGTCAAAAACCTAAATCTTTATTTTAGATGTTTTAAAATCTAATTTATTAGAAAGTTTATAAGATTTATTAAAAAAATAAAAAGAAAATAACTTATATCTTATAATTTATAACTTAAACGATATACACTTAACAATAAATAATAAATAAACAAAATCAAATTTATTTTATTATTTTTTTAATTTATTAAAAATTTTATAAGACTATAAATTATACAATAAAAATAATTTTCTTTATCATTATAAATTCATACTTCTTATTAGAATTAGAATCTAAAATTAAGAAAATGGAAATATAAACGATTTGCCACAACCCTGCATTATGATGCATATGAGAAGCACAAGCTTGACCATCCCCTCCATGTTTGAACTTGGAATCCATGTTTACTTGGTAATTTGAAATAAAACGAATGACTGAAAGTTAAGGGTCATCACTCCTCAGTCTCTATTTTATTCAAGCAGTGCGATTACAAAACAGGAGATTTGTCCAACTACTCTGACATAATTCCCTGAAACCAATCTACCATCTTTCATCAGTTGCACCATTCACACACTAAATTGCCAACTATCTCCCTTAATTAAACAATTCCCAATTGAATCATCCATTCTTTTTGGAATTAGTGAAGAAAAAATGACAGAAGAATAATTAATAAAAGCATTGTGTTTTGCAAACTATTCAAGATAATGATGATGACTTGCTTCATTGATGTAATCCCATGATTTGTGCCTGTTATAATTTTCCTTTATCATCTAATAATTGTCTTTTATTATTTCTGAATTAATAGGCAAGATTATATCCCTAATAGTGGTCTGTCAAGTTTATGTAATTGTAATACCTTATGGCTTTTGGATTCAACTAAGCAATAATATTATCAAAATATATAGCTTATTGGAGGTCAATCCCCTCGAAGCGATCATTGGAGGCTGATCCCCTCGAAACAATTAATCGTATCTCTTTTATTTCTGCAAAACCCTTATTTTTAATCCTCAATTCCCAATCCCTTTTTCAAATTCCTTATTCCAAAACCCTATGTTCTCGTCATCTAGTATCAGAGCGGCGTTCTTAGGGATTCTGTTTCTATTCCATCCAAAAAAAAAAAACCTGTTTATACCCCTTATCTGACAGCAAAAGAAAAATTTGGTATCACTAATTTGCAATCTTATAGTATGTCTTTACACAACTCTTTTGATTCTAATGTCAGAATATTTCGAGTTGAAGAATTATTATCTTTCATGCAAGAGTTTTTACAAAGGCTTGAACAGATGGTATTTTCTATTACATAGAAGGAGTCAAAAGACAACACTTTCGGATCTGCTAACAAATAAAAAGAACCTGTGCAGTCTTATAGAAGTACCAATCGTGATTATACCCAACCACACACAAGGGTAGAATTTCCTCGCTTGGACGAGAATAATCCTGCAGGTTAGATCTCCTGGACTAAAAAATATTTTCGCTTCTATCGTACGTCAGAGCTCTTTAAAACTGAAATTGCTTCTATTCAATTAGAAGGTGATGCGATCTAATGATATGATTAGGTCGAAACATGTGGTGAAGTTTCAACGTAGGTTGAATTCACTAAAAGCCTTCTTGTGTAATTTGGGCCCTTGGAATATCACAATGTTGATGGAGAGCTTGCAAAAATTCGCCAGACATTCACCGTCCTCGAATATTAGAATCAATTCGAGTAACTTGCCAATCGCGCTAAAGATTGGTCCGAAAGGCAATTAGTGGGAACATTCATTAAAGGACTTACTATTGACATCTGACGGGAAGTTAAGGCTCACCAACCACAAACAATGGTAGCAACTATTTCCTTTACTCGCCTGCAAGAGAAGAAGTTAGGTGCTGAAAATCGTTGACCATTTGCTAAAATGGCCAACAAAACTATCAAGGGTAACACCAACTCATCCTCTTTTACTCGTCCTTCTAATACTAAACACTTAACCCAAGAATAATTAAAATAGCGGATAGCAAAAGGGTTGTGTTGGCACTGTGATGAGAAGTAACACAAGGAGCACCGTTGTAAGTAAGAGAAGCTTTTAATGATTGAGCCAGTTGAGAAGACTGAAGAAATAAGTAATGACCACATGAGTCCAGATGGTGATGACACGTTTATTGAATACGTAGATGAGCGTGCAATGCATAATTTAGCTGAGTATTTGAACCCTCAAACTATGAAAATTGATGGATTCCTTAAGGGACGACCAGTAATGGTACTAGTTGACTTGAGTAGTACCAATAACTTTATAGATGAGAAAATCGCTAAAAGGCTTGCTTTTTCAATCGAGAATTGTAACAAGTTTGCTGTGAAGGTTGCAGACGGGAAAAATTTGACATGTCAAGAGAAGTGCACAAAGGTAAAACTCGCGTTATAAGGTTAAATTGTTTATTTTAATCTTTTCTTACTACCCCTAGAAGATTATGAAATTGTCCTTGACATTGATTGGTTGCAAACCTTATTTGGAATTTTTCTAAGTTAAGAATAAAGTTTCTATTGAATGGACATCCAGTGGAATTACACAGAAGATGCAGGGGTAAAATTACCACTATTAGCAGTCATTGAATGGAGAAGGTCTTATAGAAGGCAAGACAAGGGTTCATGGTGCAATTGATAAGCGCAGAGGTGGCTAAATCACATTCTATACAAGGAAAGGAGGTTACAACACTATTAATTAAATTCTCTAATTTGTTTGTTGAGTTCGTAGGTCTACCCCGCAAAGGACATACGACCATCATATTCCGTTATTATCTGAAAATACACCTTTTAATGTTCGACCCTATCGTCATCCACACTTCCAAAAAGGAGAAATTGAGAAAATTGTTAAGGAGATGTTGGAAGCTGACATTATTAGACTGAGTGTTAACTTATACTCATCTTCTGTGCTTTTAGTAAAAAAAAAGGATGGTTCTTGGAGGATGTGCGTGGATTATCGGGCACTCAACCACATCACTATGAAGGATAAATATCCTATTCCTGTAGTCGACGAACTATTAAACAAACTGGGAAGTACTCAATTATTCATTAAACTGGATTTAAGGTCGAAGTATCACCAAATTGGGTTCATAAGAAGGAAATCAGAAGGTTTGTAGCTGAATGTGATGTATGCCAACATCATAAGAGTGAATCTATGACATCACCAGGACTTCTTCAACCTTTACCTATCCTAGAAGAAATTTGGACAAACATTTGTATGAATTTTATTGAGGAACTCCCATTGTCCCAAGGTAAATTCACTATTTTTGTTGTTGATCGCTTAACTAAATATACTCATTTTTATGCAGTTAGTCACCCTTATACTGCTGCTAGTATTGCTTGAGTTTTTATTAACAATATTGTAAGGCTCCACGGTGTTCCTAAATCGATTATTAGTGACAGAGATAAGGTCTTTACCAGTAATTTTTAGAAGGAACTATTATACTTGCAAGGAATGCAGCTAAATATGAGCACTGCTTATCACCCATAGACAGATGGACAAACTAAGATAGTCAACCGATACTTGGAAAACTACTTTCATTGTTTTGGAAGTGACAAGCCAAAGAATTGGGTAAAATGACTTCCTTGGCCCGAATGGTGGTATAATACTATCATTCCTTTATAAAGATGTCTTCATTTCAAGCAGTTTATGGACGAATTCCACTTACTCTTACAAGATATACAGTTGGATCATCTCACGTGGATCAAGTCGATAAGGACTTACAAGATAGATAGGTTGCTCCAACTCTTGAAAGACAACCTTATTGTAGCCCAAGCTCGTATGAAGCAACACGTAGATATGCATCGTACGGAGCAAGAGTTTTTAATAGGAGATTGGGTATATCTTAAACTCCAACCATATCAGCAATTATTTGTCACTGTCCACTCCTTAATGAAATTATCTCCTTGTTTCTTTGGGTCATACCAAATTTTGGAGCGTATTGGTCCTGTTGCCTATCGTCTTAACTTACCAACAAGATCAAAAATACATCCCGTCTTCCATGTCTCTTACTTGAAAAAGAAGGTAGGAGATGGTGTGGTAACACAAAGCTAACTGCTTGACATTACCTGCACAGGAGAGGTCAACCTTCAGCCGCAAGTCATCCTAGACCGACGTATTGTCAAACGTGAAAATCGAGTTGTTATCCAAATCTTGGTTCAATGAACTAACCTCCTTGTTAAGGATGCTATCATTATTTTGCAGATCAATTTGTAGATTTTATTGCCAATTAGCCTTGAGGACAAGGCTATTTTTGAAAAATAGAGGAATGATGCAATCCTTATGATTTGTACTTGTTATAATTCTTCTTTATTATCTAATAATTGTCTTTTATTATTTTCGAATTAATAGATGAAATTATATCTTTAATAATAGTTTGTCAAATCTATATAATTGTAATACCATATGGCTTTTGGATTCAACTAAACAATAATATTATCAAAGCATTTAACTTATTAGAGACTGATCCCTCGAAGTGATCATTGGAGGCTAATCCCTTCAAAACAATCAATCCTATCTATTTTATTTATACAAAATCCTTATTTTCAATCCCCAATTTCCAATCCCTATTTCAAATTCTTTATTCTAAAACCCTAAGTTCTTATCGTTTATTTGAAAACCATGTTATGAATTTGCCATCTCAGAGACTTGATTGTCTAACAGCAAGCATTTTTCAGTTAAGGCTCTTGATGTGTCTTAAAAAAGATCCCATGGGAGGTAATTGCAACATCCTAGTTACGAAACTCATAGTTTCATACAAAGCAGAATTGTGACATCATGGTTACAAAGCTCATACAAAATAGAATCAACATAAAAAATCACAACCAAGGTTACATATCTTTTTCATTCATCTCCGACAAGATACGATAGAGGGGAGCTAATTCAAACCCTTAGGGTAAAATAAGAACAGCTGCTAATACAAGAATCAACATCATAATTCAAACAAGTTCTTATTGAGAATTCCTGTAATGTTTAGTTCAATTAGTTAAGGAAACAATCACATGGTTTTGGGAAAATTCTTGGCAATGCAATACATTCTGCAATTGAAAGCTCAAAAAACTTTTATGCCTTCAAAGAAAGAAAACATTGAAGGCCTGAGGATTTACTTACATGCTATGTTTGACATTCTTGCTTGGTATAGTCAGGTTGGAGATGCCCGGAACATTAAGCCACCGTCTTGCATTCTTTTCACATTCCTTTTTTGGGTTGTGGGAGGAAGTAGAGATCATCAAGATTCCTCTTCAAATGTAATTGAAGTCATTCCTTCATTCATGATTCAACCATGGAAATGCAAAGAATAAAAGAGGGAAACATTTCTTTTGTTCGAAACACCTGCCAACCTATTGAAATCATCCGCCCAAGCCCTGTACACAGCCTCTCTCATGTTTCAGTAAGGACTCCAATCTGTTAAATGAAAGCAAAGATGAAAAATCCGTACTTGGTTATGCTTATAAAGTGTAAATAAACCTTAAAATAAAAAATTCTGAATAAAATAAAGGCATAAGATCCCCACATTTTTTATCTTAAGTACTGATATTATCCTCTTCCAAATGTGAGATGGTGCGGCCAAACCAATGCTACGACTAGTGGCAAATAACTGCCGTGCACGAAGAGTCAACATCAACAACCCACATGCTCAATTCATCCAGCTTCCTCTTTATTGAATCGAATCCCATCTCTTTAGACCAGTAAATTATCTTCTTCCCACTCTCTAAAAAGGATTGGTTGAAACCATAGGAATCAATCTTCATGCCAAAGATTTTCTCATCCATGATACCAATTCTTGCACCATTCTGTTCCAACAACTTGCTCACAATGGAAACAAAGTTTCTCCTCTCTCCAGGTATTGATGCTTGACTAACTGTGGATGCAACCTTGTCTAAAAGAACATCAGACCAGATACTTTGAGCAGAAGAGGAGCTCTTGGCGAAGAAAAGGTCCATGGTCTTCCCAACATAGAAGTCATTGGTGAGATTGCTAGACTCCTGAAAGGGGTCCTTACCAAAAAGGACATTTGCATCCACAGTCCATGAATCATACCCATCCTCTAGACACTTCTTAATTACGTATGCCTTGACTATTATGTCCATCATCAGCTTTTTTCTGGAATCTTCAAACTTCAACAATTTCTGTGTTTTGATGCTGCCGAGAAGTTGGACAGCATCAATTACAGGATGCCCCCTTCTAGCAAGATCAAACAAAAAATCTGAGGGAGGGCCAATGAATATATAATTCTGTACATTTAGCCTCTCAAAATGGCAGAGAAGATTTCTTGCAACTATTTCAGAAGCATCGAATATGCCAACAACAATAATGGTCCTTTGACTCTGCACAGACAAAAGAACTGAGCCTAGTTCATCCAAGGTCCTTACAACTCTTCCAGGAAGCACTTCTCTGAAACAGAAATCATACCATTTTAGACTGCTCAAAGGTTGCATTTCCAGAATGTTGAAGTCAAAAGGACTTTTGTCCAATAAGTGTGAGTCTGGTCCAGCAGTTTTGCCATAATTAACACCAACATCTCGGTGGGAGACACTGAGTGCTCTTGCATGCTGAAAATTGGTGTAGATATTAAAATAGCCCCGAGAATGGACAAACTTAATAAACCAGGGAGTCCAGATTCTTTCTCCCAGCTTTTTGTACCATCCATTTGTCACCTGCACCCTAGATTAACTCAATAATATTTCAAACAAATAAACAATAAATTTGAGAAAAACAATGGAATAAATCAGATTACCATTCCATCAAGATATGGCTTGAGACCCTTGGCCTTGTGCTCATCATACCACAACCTGAACTCTTTCCAAGGTTTAGGAAAGAGAATCTGACCCCAGGTGCCAACCAGCTGATACAAGAAAAGATGTGTCCTCTCGTCTAATTTTAATTTGTTTCCATGTTTTCCTGTAATCAGCAAGTAAATAGATTAGATTGTTGAGTAAGGGACTAAAGACTGTAAAATCAGCACTGCAGTCAATGATGGAGACAATGGGACATTTTCATTATAACTATACAAGATGGAAGGAAAGTATATGAATAACATTAGTTTTTTACAGTTAACAAAAATTCAATGTTTTCATACTACTAGTACAGAAATCTAAAGAGAATCATGCAAACACCAATAAGAATATTGTTATTGTATAAGGTAAATATGATTCCAATATGTTGTCAATAGTTCAAGAAAAATTAGCAATAGAAAAATGCTGCGTTGCCATATACGTAGATCCTCAGTATATGAATGTTTAATATCCAAATTTTCTCCTCTTTGAGCTTCTAATAACATGAACATGCAAATAAGAGATCAGGCTATAAGTACTTGGCCCAATTTCTTGACATTTGGAGTCTAGCAACAATAAAGATGTTCACATTACTGCCACTATGATAATAAAATACAGTGGTCTATCTTCTGCCCTATCTTTCATGTTTGCAAAGAATATCACCACATAATTCTTCAACATTACTTTCACTAACAGTAGATATGTATAGGTCATGCCAACTTTGGTTAGTCAGATGCTAAAGCATTACAAAACATTGCATAAATTTTCAACAAGACGTGCAGTGTTGAGACCACCTCCACAATGCCCCATGTGAGCAATTTAGTGGAGTCAAATTACATTTCTTTGGGACTCTAGAGACTGTTACAAATTTAGCCATAATGAAGTCTCTGTTCTTGAGACCTTGATAGGGCTGGGTGCCTTGATCTAGCTCCACATTGTTGACAATCACTGAAATCTATTTCTTATCCTTGGTTCTATTCAACCGTGTGCTACTTTGGCCTAGCTTGATTGTTTCAAGGCTCAATTTAGTTCGACTCAGGTATAACCAGAGGAGTATAACATGGTGGCCTAGCCCGATTGATCAGCTGGGCCTACATTCTGGCTGGACACATTTAATCAATGCAAGTTCCATTGTGCAATGTGCTAATAAGGCTTAGCATGTGTAAAAACCATAAAATCCATAACAACTAAGTACAAGATCTTATATCATAACTTCACAAACTATTCTCACGAGGCAACATGTGGATTTGTAGAAAACTTTTTTTTTTTCCTGGTTTAACGGTAAGGATATTTTAATGCTAGCTTACTCATCAACCAGACTACTTCCCTGGGCTCTTAAGGGTGCATCCCTCACATTGGCCTGGTGCATTGAGCAATTATCTCCTAGGCATTTGCCTAAGATCCAAACTTGCATAGATAGTCTAGAGAGTACACCCAGTTAACTATTCAAACCAAATCTTAGAATCTACCATGACATTAGCAACGTTCTTTTTTGGAAATGACATTGGCATGGCTCAAATAAACGTGCTTTCAAATGCTATTTTGAAAGTCCCTCTTTGCAATACAGCCCATTTAAAATATTGAAAGAATAATTAAACATCACATTAGAAACACATACATCCATAAAAGCAAAATCAGAAAACTGAATTTCCAGAAAGGAAAAAAAGAAAAAGCTTAGCATCTAACCAACGTAATCACAGAAACTATCAAGCCAGCAAATTGAATAACAAGACAGGATTAGATAAATAATAACAAGGCAAAACCTCAAAAAAAAAAAAAAAAAACAGAAAATGGGTACCTGGGACAAACCTAGGACGCTGAAGTGAGGCGCCATAGATAGAAGGGCTAAAGTTGGAAACATGGTAATAGTAATTTGCAATCAGAGACTTTACAAACTTGTAGTAAAGCGGTGAAACCTCCATATCATCTTCCACCATGAATGCAAACTCGTGGTCGGAACTTGGCCACCATGCCTCCAGCCACTGGGCCTGCAGACCAACATTGGCTGTCCGGTAGTGCACAACCTTGTCTCCAAAGTTCCAGCTGAATCCATCAACAAAATCCAAAATCCCATGTGACTGTCTCAGTTTCTGATCCATTATACCTTGAGAGTCATTGGAGAGAGAAAAATGGTCAATGTAAATGTGGAGATGGACAGTGTCCCCATCATAGTCGGCATTGGCAAGGGAGTGGAGACAACGGGCAATGGAGTCAAGGCGGTTGAAGGCAAGGACCTTGATGAGGAAAGTGAAAGTGGGGGCATTTGGGGGATTCAGAATTTTGGAAGGAGCATCAATGGAATATGAGGAGGAGGTGAGCATAGGGATATGATGGTTGTAGGAGAGGAAGAAGAAGAGGAAGATGGACAGTAGGAGGAGGAGAGGAAACAAGTTTTTCCTTGGGGGACCAACCATTTGCTTCAAAGCTACTCCTGATATCATAATGAAAGCACTCAATTGGTTAAATTATTATGCTACTTTAAAAATGAAAGTTTCTTGTCTGTTTAAAGTACACAGGAACATGGCAAAGATGGATCAGTTATTTGCCCAATTTTGGAGCAATTTATGACACACATGCATAAACACTAAATAAAGCATTTACTGCAAAAATTTAAAATTTTAACACAATTCTCTTAAGCAATTGTCTAATACAAATCATTAAGAGCCCAATTGGCTCTAAGGTAGCAGGAAATCCATGCTGACGTACAAAAACTATAAACCAACTCTTTCATTTTAAGTGGAGAATTCATTATGTGCAGTAATAACATAAAATGATTGCAAATCATGAATGTCATCAAGCCATAACATTATTACCCAAAACTAAAATTAGTGCAATTATTAAGATGAAAATTCCAAAACATTCTCCTACATACAGCTGTTTACTCCATCCAATTTTCAATTACTAAGTTTTGAAAAAGAAAAGGCTTAAATCGAAACTCTAAGTCACTTCTGCCTCATTTCCCAAATAAGAACTGAAACCCAAAAACCAGCAGAACTGAAAGAAGTTACAAAAAAGTAGCTATTGACTCTAGGTAATGTGAGTATAGATTCAACCTGGCCATTTAACTGAAAATTACATACCACTTTATACCATATGCACCAAACAAAAACAAAAGAAGATATTAGGCGTTTTTTTTTTTTGGGGGGGGGGGAGACAACCGTAACATAGAGATCACATCACTGCAAATTATGTCAGTTGTTATAATTTAAAAAACTGCGAAGCATTACTCATTGACTTGATTCTGGAAAACAGAGAGACTGCCTTGGAACACAGCAAAAGTCCAATATCACTTCGATGCCTTCCATCTCTGACATTTGGTAAAAGATAACCAAAAAGGCCAGATTTCTGTCTCCAAACCTCCGATTCTCTCTTTCCCATTTCCTGGACTCCACCACCCCACCTTTTTTTTTTCTAAAATTTTCTTTATTTTTTAGTGTTATTACAGTACAGAAAGAAACCTTTACACAATCATTCGAACACGTCCAGGAAGCAATTTGACAATGCCCAATAACAATCCACCCATCAACTTCTCATTTTCGAAAACTTTCAAACCCAAATCAAGTTCTTGAGCACAAATTTTGTAGAATAAATTTTAAAAAATGGAAAAGACATGAGCTTGAAACTTACTGTAACTTCAAAGTGATCTTCGACGCAAGTGAGGAGGGGCCTTGGAATCCAAATTCGTGGAGAGAGAGAGAGAGAGAGAGGAAAACGGATCGATCTATCAGAAAAGAAGGGGCGACTAATTCCTACGGCGTCGTTTTTGTGCAAAATTTTTCATCTTTTTTTCTCCAACCCCTGTGTGGTTCTTGAAAAAAGAAAATAAAAATAATAAAAAAAAGGCACTTTTATGTGTATTTTTCTTTTTCTTTTTTTTTTTTACAAATGAGATTCAATTTAGTTCATTACATGTGTCAGTTTTCTGGCATTACAGCAATAATTGACCCTTTACAGCAAAGCTTTCGGACATTAGCAAGTCATAGAAAAATAATTTAACTCTTTATGGAAACACGGTTTTTGATTGCTGTGCAAATGTAGACGCCAACCCCCCCAAAAAAAAAAAAAAAAAAAAAAGGGGTGGAAAAAAAATTTATTAAATAAAAAAAAAAAAAGGGTTATCTTTTTTTTTCTTTTTTTTTTTATAAAAAAAAAGGAATTTTACTAATCTAGATACTCAGTTTCCTGCTCACACGGATCCATGTCCTTTGCTTTTCTATCAATTTCTGATTCTGATTTGGACAACATAGCATTAGTCGAATTTTCAAGGACACGGATTATTTTGTAATTTAGAGACATCTCACTCTTGATATTAAGCCTCCAGTGAATCGAATTTAGTTAAATTTTAATACGTTCAAACTCGTATTTTCAAAAATAAAATTTAATATATTAGTATCATTTAACTAATAAACTGAGCCAATTTTAACTTAATCTCTATCCAATCAAATTTGCGAGTTTTGTATCAACAAATTGATTAGCTTTACAATGTTAACATAAATAATTAAATTTATTATAAAAAAATTAAAATGGCATAAGATATCTATTTAGTATAATTAACCAATTAAAAATGTAACATATATTTTTATTGCATAATTATAAATATAACTTACAAAATGAGCCTACCAAATCTACTCAAAGGACACATCAAAAGAGTTTTTAATTTTTTTTTAATGACTTTCTAATTGAGCTTTTAAATAAATTGCTTACAAGATATAAGGAACTAAAATCTATCTTTAGTTAAATTTGATTTATTTATTAAATAAATTTAAAAATTAGATTAAAGTATCTCCTGTTTATGTAAAAAGAATGAGTTGTCATGCAGTCGAGTCAATGAGTCGTCATAATGTATGTGCGTCAGCTCGTTCCTGATTCTAGTGGGACACAATGAAAAGTGTGCCACATGGTTGAACGATGAGAGGATTTGCAATTCCCACGTCCGTCAATCACGAGGCAACACCGAAGAAAAAAACAACTTCTCGTTGAAAAATCCCAAGTACAACCAACCAAACCAACCGACGTTGCTCATGCTTAATGTTTTGAGGGTACAAGACGATGATGGGTGTCGATGCAAATT
The DNA here is from genome assembly GCA_021533255.1 of Ceriops tagal. NCBI lineage: Eukaryota > Viridiplantae > Streptophyta > Magnoliopsida > Malpighiales > Rhizophoraceae > Ceriops > Ceriops tagal. The sequence goes on from CM038608.1 coordinate 7,457,625, forward strand.
GTTTGGAATTGTGAAAAGGGAAGGAAGAAATGGGAGAGGACATCAGAATATTTTACGTGTGAGCAAAAATCACTAGTGGCCATGGCTGGTTGCTTGTCTCGTCTAAACACTACTTGAAGGGTAACCCTCGTGAGCTGCGCGTTCAAGCTTTAAATATCCAAGCAGCGTAGGCTCCGCGTTTGGCAATGACGCGTAAAAGCTGGACCTAGGAAAGAAGGAAGCGAGGGCAAAGGGCAAAGGCAGGAAATTCTTGGGCTCTCACCATACGTGAATTTTCAAATTGTGACTCCTTTACAGGAAATTTACAGGGTGGACGGAAGAAAATTTCAATCTAGCTGAGAAGTTTCGTAAGTTTCACAATAGATTCAAGAAAAGAAAAGAAAAAACACTAATGGTTGTTATGATCACACTCTTAATATTAATGAAAGTTTCATGATTTACATGCGAGGAACCTAACAAGATACTGATGTTGTGTTTTGTACGTATCGAAAGCAATGGTCCAGTGATAGAAAGACTATTTGTCATCATTTTGAAAATTAAGAATTTAAATTTGTGTTAAAATGATAAAATTAAATATATATATATATATATATATACAAAATTTATTCATCTGAAAAACGCAATTCTTTTTAAAAGAGTATTATCTCTACTTTTCTATTTAACTTAAAAGAAAAGAAGAAGAAGAAGAAGAAAAAAACAAAAAACACAGAGAAAGAGTCTCTGTAGTAAAGTTGACTCGTGGAAGGCCAACAACAGTTCAGTCCAATGCATTTTTTTTTTCTTCATTTATGCGACAAGTCCATGCATTTATGAATAGAATAATTAGATATGATGCACAGGATATTAAATTAGGTATGCAAAGGGGTAAGTGGCTATTGATAAACAGGATAATAAGTATTAGGTATTTGGAGTGCTTTTCCAAAAAGAAACTATAAATTTCCGAGTGCCTAACTCATATGCAAAATGCCAATGGGGCCACCGCTGGTTCACCCTGACCCATAACTTATAACTTTGACGTACGTCTGTTGGGGGTGGGGGCTGGCTGTGTCAAAGTTTTGATCCATTCTAAGCTCCATTTTCAGATCACAACTCCTCTCCTTGACGTTTCAACCTCATTATTTCAATTTAATCTACCATTTTTCAAACTTCAACGGTCAAACATTCAAAATCCAGCACCAAACCAGGTAAACGCCTCCCTGGCCCTGGCCCTCCCTTTCTTTAATTGGTTGTTTTTTTCACATTCTTTCCTACACGTTTGAATGTTGAACAACCGTGTGTCGCTGTGACACACGAATTCAAGTCAAATTTTCAAGAGGGCATCAAACACGTATAGATATATGTATATATAGATAGACCCTTCACAAGCCGTGCTTATCAAAAACTCGCACAAACACAAATTTGACATACATTTTTGGTACAAGGAACATAGAAGGTTGCAACCCTTTTTAGTTCTTCGTTGTTCTAAGGTTAAGGTACATAATAATGATTTCCACTTGGAGAAGGATAGCGGCCCGCCGTGCCAACAAGGACCGGCGACCGGAGGGCGAAAACGCGGGAGACATAGAGGTGCTAATACCACACCATTTCCGGTGTCCGATTTCACTTGACATAATGAAAGATCCGGTCACGTTGTCGACAGGGATCACTTATGATCGGGACAGCATTGAGAAGTGGACAGAAGCTGGAAATGTTACTTGCCCCATTACCAACCAGGTGCTGAGTAGCCTTGAGCCTACACCAAATCATGCAATACGCAAACTGATACAAGATTGGTGCGTGGAGCATAGGTCTTGTGGGATTGAGAGGATCCCAACGCCTCGAATTCCTGTCAGCTCCGTTGATGTATTGGAGTTCCATTCCAAGATTGCGGAAGCCTGCAAGGGAAGGGACCAAGTTGGGTGCCAGAATTTGGTGGCAAAGATCAAGGCATTAACAAAAGAAAGCGAACGGAACAAGAAGTGCTTTGTTGCTAATGGCACGGCTGGCGTGCTTTCATCTGCTTTTCAGGATTTCTCCAAGTCGTCGGTCAATGAAAATATTGCAGTTTTGGAGGAGATTTTGTCAAGTTTGACATTAATGTTTCCTCTTGATGCTGAGGCCAAGAGTTTCCTCGGCTCCGCGGCTTCTATGGATTGCATAGTTTGGTTCCTGAGAAGTGGGGATTTGTGTAGGAGAAGGAATGCTGTTTTGGTGCTAAAAGAGCTCGTTTCAATGGATCAAATGAAGGTAGACGTGCTGGCTGGTATTGAAGGAGCCAACGAAGCATTGTTTAAGGTGATAAAAGAGCCCACTTGCCGTACCACAGTAAAGGCTTCTTTGGTGATCATATACCATATGGTCACATCTTCTGCTACAAATTTGCATAGCATTAAAAGATTTGTGGATCTGGATTTGGTCTCTTTGTTACTAGACATGCTTGTGGAGGCCGAAAAGAACATATGCGAGAAGGCGCTGGGCGTCCTTGACGGGATTTGTGGAAGTGATCAAGGGAGAGATAAGGCATATGATCATGCTCTAACCATACCAGTTCTAGTCAAGAAAATACACAGAGTTTCAGACTTGGCGACTGAGTTTTCAGTATCCATCCTGTGGAAGCTTTGCAAGAACGAGAAGAGGCCAGAGGAAGGTGTCATGGTTGAGGCTCTTCAAGTGGGTGCTTTCCAAAAGCTCTTGCTGCTCCTGCAAATTGGTTGCAATGAGAGGACTAAAGAAAGATTGACTGAGTTGTTGAAGCTGTTGAATCATCACAGGCAGAGGCTGGAGTGCATTGATTCTATGGACTTCAAGGACCTCAAAAGACCCTTTTAGTTCAATTAGCAATTTGTAGAGTAGAAATCATTCTTTTCTTTTTTTTTTTTTATAGAGAAAGACTTAGATTTACTGTAATTCAAGACAGAAAAAAGAAATACAAACTTAAAGTATTCATTAACATGTTCTTCCAATTTCCATCCTCACTTACCTTTTTTTTTTATTATTTTTTTTCGTCTTCCCAAAACGTAAAACGATCTTAAAGCTAAAATGGTGATAAGTATGTTGCTGTCACGTAAGCCGGGTCAAAATCAACTTCGTTGCCCCAATATGCTTTGACTCTCTCTCTCTCTAGCCAGGCTTTAGAGTGGGTTATAATTACATATCTCATCTAAATCAGATTCAGGTCCCTGCTATCAAAAATTTCCATAAACCCAACCCATGAACTTGTGCCATATGTGCTAGAACAGAACACTAAAATTTGTACGAGTCCTAAAACCAATTGATAATTTAATTTCGTATGTCGCATAACATTTAATAACATAATAGGCTAGGAACTTGATTATCTATCTTGAAATTGTTAAGCCATTTAAATAGATGATGAGGGGTGAGATATTTATGAGATAGAAAAATGATACCCATCTAATTTATTTGACCTTGCAATTCTTAGTATTCTTATCCATCGTTTAAGAAAGGAAAAGGAGGGGGAAAAAAAAAAAAAACACATGAAAGCATCAATAAATATTCTTGAGCGGACACTCAATAATTGAAGCCGCCGGATGGCGAGAAAATGCTATATGGGGTAAATGAGGACAACTAAATTCTCTTGAGTGCTGCATCGAAACTCTTAATCGATATTTTTAAAATTAAATTGATTATTGAACTGAAAAATTTTAAATTTTAATTAATTTAATTGATATAATTAAAATTAAATTATTAAAATTAATATTTAATATTAAATAAAAAAATTATATATATATAGTAACAAAAATATCAAAATTAATTTTTTAATATCAATACAAAATATTTCAAAAAATGTTATAATTAAAAATAAAATATGAATATTTTATAAAATTTATATATCTCTAAATTTAAAAATAATAATATAATTATAGTTAAATTCATCATTATTGCTGAGATTTGAGATGTTAAGATGAACTGAATTTTTTTAAAAATTAAACTTAAAAAAAATTGGATCTGTTCACTAATTTTTAGTTAAATCTATAGTTTATCAATTTTTATACTAATTCTTATTTTGACCAACTATAAAAAAAAATTGAATTAAATTATGAATAATAGTTTGACTAGTCGATTCAGTCTAATTCTTTCAAACCTTGCTCTTAATATAAAAGTTAAAAAAAAAAAGGGTCAAAGATAAGTTATTAGCTCAAAATTAGAGCATTATTTGTAAAGAGTAAATAAAAATATCCAGCAGGGGCCATTTTTTGCGAACTGATTTACCTTAAATTTGGAGACAATAATATTGAAGTGGAAAATTTTTGCTCCAAATGCGTCTTATCCTAATATATATATTTTTTGAACCAAATTCCTAATATATTTTTAATTTTGCAAAAACTGACATTATTGATGTCTCAACTCTCATGCTATCTCTCTCTGTCACACCCCCAAAAAGCTTGATCTCAAATTTAATTAAGGTCGATCACGGCTATCTTTTCCCTGTCATTTTCTTATACTATGAATTAATTCTAGTGTGAGAGGTAGCTGTTGTAAATCCTTCCTAACAACATTCGTCATTATTCTGTCTCTTTTGGCTACCGATTGTTGCTAAAAATTTGACTGTTAGAATATGCTTGCGGTTCTCGTCACCTGGAAAATATTTATCCATACGGTGGGGATTCTTTCTCTGTTTGGTACGTCGGAAAATATATATCACCTACGTGCCTTGCTCCGATTTCCACCTTTTAAGTCTGGGGTTTAGGGCCGCACTCATAGAATATGATAATTTACAATGGTTTCTTCAGGCTGTCCTAAAAACTCCACATCAATGTTCTGTTCTCGTCAACCAGCCGCTAATATGCCCAAGCACCCTGTTCATCCAAAATGAAAGTACCTAATTTCCTTCTTACTCGTTCAAGTAACATATCAAGCAAAGAACTCAAATTCTGTGGAATGATGCAACAATGATAACCAAATCCTGCGTTGCCAAATTCAACTCCGCCTGCCCTTCAGAAACCCTTCCCCTGTCTGCCTATGGCCCCCCCCCCCCCCGGAAGAAAAACAACAGGAGGGACAGAAAGTAAGAAGAATGGAAGAGAATAGTTGCCAATTTAAGGGCGTTGTCTATTCTGACAATTTGAGGAGGTCCAGTCTTTCGCTGTCTCTGTGCTCCCTGTGTTCATTGTGCTCTGTGCAAAGACATGCCAACGAAAGGAAGAAGAAAATGATTTTCTGTAAACATTAGCTTACACCCTTTTTTTATCGAGCAAAAATAAAAATGAATAACCAGAGAGAAGGTGATAAAAGGCAAAGATAAATTAGCAACCCTTTTGTTTCCCAAATAAACCTGACCCCCAAGTAATAAGAAAGGCAAAGGGAATGAAACTCAAAGATAATTCCAATTTTTTCTTTTTCAATCCAAATAGATTTAATATTGAGAACTTCAAACTAGGATAATGCTCGCAGGAAAAACATTTTGAGGCAATTCCAAAGGAAAAGGAAAACACCATTGCTCATCATCTCTTCTTTGTTGAGTGCAAAAATCCAAATTTGTCTTCTTCTTAATCAATACCAGCTTTGGAGGATAGATACAGTATTAAGCTGCTTCCAAAAGCCATAACCCAAAAGTGGAAAATGACTATCTTAATTCTAAGTGAAGCAGCACTAATTCAATAAGATGAGTAGGCTGCACTCCGTTAGACCATCGACCAAAAAAACCACTTCATAGTCTAATAACAGTGGTGAATTTGAGAAGGTTACTTGGGTTCCTGCAAAAAGAGACATAAGATTTATGTTCAAAAATCAATTTAAAAGGCCACCCAGGATTGGAATTATTGCATAACTAGATGTAACAATTCTATATACGAGAAAATCAATTTCATAGTACGGAACAAAGAACACATCAATCAATGATTAAAGATCCAAACATGCACAAACCCATTTCAGTTGTACAAGGCATTGGAGAACAACAGAGCACAAATAATTAACGTGAAAAAAAAAAGAAGGCAGAAAGATCGTACACAGAGATTTACGTGGTTTGGTGATTGAATTCTCCCACGTCCATGGTTGTACTATAGGTTTCAATATGTATCTTCCGAGTTATAATTACAGTGTAGTTGTCTCTTATTTATACAAAGAGATAGGACAATTTCTTCCCCCCCCCCTTTTTTTTTATGGAGACGCATTACAAAAGTACACCCCCATAAACAGTATGCCAACTTACCACCAAGTTGGATACACAAAGGTTGAAGGTGAGGAATGTAATGAACAAGTGAGTCTTCGCATTGCTTCAACACAAGGGTCCTTCAAGCCGCTTAACGTTTATATATATTCTGAACCCCTACAAACATGACATGGTAACTAACGCAATGAGCAGAAATGATAGATCGAGAGCGAATCCTCGAACCCCATTTCAGACAAATTACACAAACACGGACACATTTAATCTCGAAGGAATGAAAGCACAACTGAATAAGAAACTATAGGATGAATGAACTAAGCTAGCAGAGCAATGCAGAACATGTGCATGCATAACCAAGTATGGGAATCAAGTAACGAGTTAAATGAACTGAAAATTATACATCATTGGCCTCCCTTTAGCCCTTATATTTGAAGCGGCCGTCCAAGACACGAAAGCAACTTTCCAAAGTGTAACCCAATTTGTAAGTACCTCAACAAATCACACGCCCTTTATCTCCGAAATATTTAGTTAAAACTTCTTCGTTCTACAAATACATATTCAGACAAATAGGAGTAACATACATGTTTCAATCAAATGACTAAAAGAAAATGATAACGTCAGTACAGATATGTCATGTCGTGTAGGCTTCAAGGGGGAGTTTTGTTGTGTATCGCCAAGGCATAACAGAATCAGAATCAATAATGCACCCGTGCGGCACAATCCTTTTTGATTTTATGAAAAATAATATCAAAAAAAATGAGGCACGCGGTTGTCGGTAGCCTTGGGTTTCATCACCGTCGGTCGGTCTCTATGGTCCGGTACACAATAATTATTGCGCTTTTAATGATAATAAGTGGACAAAAAAAAAATAAAAAAGAAAGAATCGTAGACAGGAACGAAAATCATATGTGTAGGTTTGATTGGAAAAGACATGGAAGGTCCAGCTCCTTTGCCAATCAAATAAATCAAATAGATATAGCACAATCATTTGATATGGTGGTATGATAATTATTGATATTTTATTTTATTTAAAAATTTTATTTGGTTAGATTTTTTATTATTTATAGAATCATTCTCTTAATTAATTTTAAACTTTTATTTAAAATTCCAATTCATTATATACCATAAAACTGATTTCCTCTTGTATTGAATTGTTATAATCAATCCCAGTATAAGGGGGCCTTTTAAATTGATTTATGGAAAAAGAAATAGTAATTGACAATATTTATTGGGGCATTTAATAAATGCATGTGATGTGATACAATTTAATAAAAAAAATAACGTGATGTTAAAAGTATAAAAATTATTTTATTATCCTTCTTTGTGTCTTTTTCCAAGTGTTTTTGTGTTTATCATAAAACTTCATAGATGTTATTTAATGGTACTTTATTCCGTATTAGTTTATGGAAGCAATTTTAGCAAAGCGTCTTAATGCAAATTTCTGTCTAGAAAGTCACAAGAGAGACTTATTTTTGTACTTTCAAAGAGGTTTTCTACCTTTTTCCCCTTTGCCTTTCAAGAACTAGGATTTGGAGAAACCAGGCTAATGGTATTTTTTGGTGATCAAATGCATTTACTGGTCCGCTATCACAAGACAGAATTTGTCATGCGAGTTTTTATGTTAAATATGTCATTCATATATTAATTTGGTGGTAATTCAGTGTACCAATTTCTATATTGACTTAGATTTACATTCTTTCATTATCGTCGGCCCTTTAATTTAAGGGATTAAAGATTGAATGAAGATGAAACAGATGTTCTCTAACCTTGACGTTGTTAGATTCAAGACTCATTAATATTAAAATCGATTAAAGGGAGACCCATTCAGACCAAATAATACTCCAGTGATGGGTCTTATTTACTGAAGTGGTTGAACGAGGATGCAACGGATGATTCCGGATCTTGACCCACATATGTGATAACTAACGTGCCCATAATGTACCTTCCATTGTTTGTCCAAAAAGTGAAAAAAAAAAACAAAAAAGTTTGTATTTTAGATAGTTGCCCATGTAGAACTCTAATCGGAAAAGGATTATCAATGTGAAATCCTAGAATATTGAAGAGTTATATTAGGTGGATATTGTAAATAGATATAAAATAGATATTTATTTATTATAATTGTTCATTTTATATATAAAAAAGATTTGTCAATCAAAATTAATAGTTATAATGTGTTCGTGTTTATTTTGTATTTAAATTGTAAATCTTTTTAATTTTAAAATTCAATTTAACTTATATAAAGTTCAACTTGAAGCAATTTCTATTGAGTAAGAAGGTTTACAACTTATAACTTAAAACTCTTAAAATCATAATGTCATAAATCTAATTAATTTGAAATCTAAATAATTAAAAGTTGAAAAACTTATAATCTAAATAATTTAAATTTAAATTCAAATTCAAATTCAAATTCAAAAGGCTCAAAATCTTATAAATCTAAAATTTGATATGTTTAAAATTTATAAACTTAAAATATAATATATCTAAAATTAATGAATTTTAGAATTGTTGTACTCAAAACACACAACCTAAACTTGATTCTAACTTGTTCATTTGCTAGTAATTGTCTTATGTATCATCTGACCATCATTCCCCTATTAGATTATTTCTAATTAATAATATAAGAATATATCTAAATATTATTCTTATTAAGGTTTTAGTTATAATGTGACTTGATTAATTAAGAATAATTTTGTATATTATTATGCTATAATGACTATGATCTTAAGTTTATTTTGAGTATAATGGAAATACTTAAGCTATATAATTATTCATGTGTATATATATATATGACTTATCCTTTCTTTTCTTATCATACACAAGACATTAATTTAAAGTTATGTGATTATAATAAAAGTCAAAAGTAAAAAAAAATTAATTATTAAATTTAAATAAGTTATTTGGTCATGTCAATGGTTTTAGCTTTTATTAACTCAAGTATAATACTTATTATGTTATTCAAATGGAAATAATCAATTTTAAAATTTAAAATTAATATTTATTGATGATGTTTTAAATAAATAATTTAACAAGTGGTATAGAGGTTACATTTAGCAATTGAATATTTTATGCATATAAATAACCATATATATACTTGATATATGATTATTCTTTAATTAAAAAAAATAATAAGGTTAATGTTTGATCTTTAAAAATATTTTTATTGTACCTTTATGAATGACTTTGACTTTATTTCAATTTCTTTTGTTATCTTATATGAAAAATTCTTATTATATTCACCACACGTAAACTATAATGAAGTATTTATATAGTTTTAAAGTTTAAGGTTTTGAAATTTTTTTACCTTAATAGTGAACTTACTCTTCTTTCCATTTTTCAGGCCATTCTTAATTATTATATATATATAATTGTCTTATTTCTTTAATAGTTGCAATTAACACCATTAAAGATAAAGGAGTTCTTAGGACATTTACACTTTTAATATGATATATAGGAATAAAAGATGTCATGGATTAACTTTAGGAGGTTAAGCATATGAAATAGCTATCAAGTTCTTATACCATCTTTTGATCCCTAAGACAACCTAAGAAAAGTGATAAATTGGATATATTTGACTTTATTACTTAATCCACATTCAGTACTAAGTTCAAAAAGAGATAACCAGATAAACAATGATTAAATAATAAAACAAACAATAAAAATAGCAAAAATAAAAAAAGGTAAGGAAAAAGAGAAAAAAATTGTATAATAATTATGTCTTATATATTTATTTAATATATGTTTTATAATCATGTACAAATCATACTTGCATTGTAATTTTTTAAGAGTTAATGTGTTTACCTATCCATATCATGTTGTATTCATGTTCACTTTCATATGTAATATGTTTTAAAAAAATATACCTAATTTTATAATTAAATTGTTAGACTTATACACTTTTCAATTAAGTTTTTTTTAACCTTTAAAAATGCATAAGTTGAAAATTTTTAATTTTTACCTTAATTTAAAAATATAAATAATTTTATTAGGTTTTAGAATATAAAAGTCTTTGTTATAGTTTATTAACTTTAAGAAAATTTGTGAGTTTTGTAAAGTTTATATAAGTGAATAATACCTATAGGTTGACTAATAAATCTTAATGTAATAATAGTTATAATAAATTATAACTTTCAAAATAATACTATGACTTGATTTTTTCAATTTACCAATAAATATAATTACCAAACATCAATTTATTTATTTTTTTTTATTTTTAGACCATTAAGTCATAAGTTATTTGGTAAAAGTAATTTTTTATATTTTAATAGACTGCATAGCCCTCCTCTTAAGATTAAAACTTAACATTTTAAAAATAAAAATTTAAAATTTTAATTATTAAAATATCTAATGAGACACGCATAAATTTATTTTTAATTTATCATCTTCCTAAACTATTTTGGATTGCATATCTAATGTTGTCATTGTAGGTATGTTTTTAGACTAATACTTGCCAAAAATAACAATCTTTAACAACTTAATTTTTGTATTAATATAAGAATTTCTATTAGGATGGATCTAGGATTTATTTCTAAGAGGTTTGACTCTAAAAAAAATAGTTTATTGAATTTTTATTAGGAAAGATATTAGGTTTTCAAAAATTGTAAGGAACTAAAGCTAAATATATAAATGAGTTTTTAAGAAATCTTAAGAGAGAATATAAGATTTGTAAAGTAAAGGAGGGTTCAGGATGAATAGCACAAAGAAAATTGAAATTGATGTAACTGAAATAGTAAAAGTTTAGATCAAGTAAAGAAAATACTGGGTGTTGAAGGTGACATCGATAATGAGGTGAAAGAGTAGTAGTGACCTTAAGTGACTTGATTGAAATTATATGAGGTATCATGTTTGAAGAGTAGTTTTCTTTTGTTCCTTTTTCTTTTTTCTCCTTCCATTATTTCTTTTGGATTATGTAGATTGCAACATCAACATATGTCCACATCTATATGCAATATTTAAAACTAACATATGGTAAAGGAACATTGGACATAAATCTGATGAAAGCATACGTGCTCTATTGGATTTAGTTTATTAAATAATTGCATGATGAAATTGAATTGGATGCATTGTACGAAGTTCCATTATTGAAGGGTTAATAATTTGACATCTATAATTATGACTGTAGAGTATACGAGCTAACTTGATTGAGAAGTTGGATTAAATATTGTTTCCTCTCTCAATAACACAGGATTGAATCTAGTCTTTCTCTTGGAACAAGAGTTTATGATCAGAATTAAGAGAAGTTTAGGTAAATATGATGTATCACTATCAATATCAATTTTTTTTTTCTTTTTTTGGGTACATCCGAAAATACTATGAACATCAATTCAAACGGGTGAATAATCTTTTTGCCAAATATGCATTCCAATACCTATTTCTAATTCATTATAACACTATATAACTATAGTCCAAAAATAATAATAAAAAAACAATATCTATCTCGCTTCTGTATAATAGCTGCCCATATCGAATCTTCTGTTTAAAAAAAAAAAAGAAATCAGAAACAATATCTATCTCCCTCCCCTTATAATAGCTGCCCATATCGAATCTTCTGTTCCCTACATATTAAAAAGAAAATTTCATTGGTGGATTATGACAGGAGAAAATGGCCATTTATAGTGTGACTTTTTATGTGAATGCAAGTCCAAGTCAATCATACAAGTTAAGAGACTAACAAACAAAGCCTCGTGGGTCCATTTTACAGGCAAGCTCTGGCCACTGGTCAAATGGCCTTTGTCCCATTGCTGAGTTACACCACATTAGCCCATTACTTTGCAGGTGTCGAAGATGAAGAAATGGCGTCAAAGAAAAATATTAAGTAAATATATGGGTAGATGCGATTCGATTAAGTATAATTATATTTTATAAATAATATTCAGCATCACATAACTCAATTGTATAAAAACAAAATCAATTCAGTGGAACGGCACGGCAGGGCAGGGCAGGGAAGGGAAATATGTACGGGCTATGGCCGAGGCTTACGTGCATGCAAACTGAAGAGGGTATGCGAAGGGATGGAGGGTGTCATGGCCTCTCGAAGTACCGCCTGACAGTTGATGAGAAGTTTTGTTGGGAGGGTGTGAAAACATTGGAAAGAATCTGACCACAAACTAATCTACTTTCCAAGGTTAGAAAAAGAGAAGGAATTTAGCAACGTTATTACAAAAGATTTGGGTGTCTTTTTGTGGGCTTTACATCTAGTGCGCCCCCCCCTTTCTCTCTCTCACCCTCCCCTTTAATGTCTCTGTCACTTTGTATGCTTTTTCACTCTCTCCTCTCTCATTCACTGATGGGTGGCCGTTGAAAGACCAGATTCATCAGAGTGTGATTACTGTACTGTGTTAGATTTTTTTTTTTAATCTTTTTTTATGCATGTGTCTGACTTGGGACCATCATCATCTCCATCTCTGCTTTTCCATAATTGTCCAGCTTCTCTCTCTCGTCTCTCTCCCTCTCTTGATCACCTTATCATCATGGGTCATTTATTCTCTTTTTATCTACTTTCATCTCTACTCCTCCAGAATTAGTGAAAACTAGCACACCCCACTTTTTAGTCTGTCCTTTATTGTGAGGCTTTCTCACTCTCTCCACAAGAAAGAAAGCATGTTGCTGAAGCAGGCCAAGCAATTCCAAGATATCATGTATTGAACAACTTTAACTACTTGTCTCTTGTTCTTTAGATTTAGTTTCCTAGTTGTTCTTTTGCTTTCCCATGTTTTTCTGTTAATTTCTGTTGGCTCGTCGTGGATTCCGGATTTTTATTGATTTCCTGAAAGTTCAGTTAATTCTGTTCTTAGCATGTAGATCTTATGGCTGTTGAATGTGCGAGTTTTGTGCTTTTTCGACCATTTTTATGCTTCTTGTCTTATTGACCCTGTAAATTTAGTTCTGCCTTTTTTTTTTTTCCTTAATTTCAAGTTTTAGACTATAGGCCTTTGACGGGGATTTTATTGCCGTGTTTGCCAGAATTCTAATCAATCTTTGTTCTTTGAATGATAGTTACACGTAATAGAGGAAGTAATTCCGTAATTGACGAGGAAATTTTAGATCTTTCTGTTATGTCTTATACTATATCAGACACCCAGTTAGAGACAATCCATAATTCAGAAATGATTTCTACTTGCCTAATGATTTCTTGTGTGAGTAATGTTAATGTTATTTCATTGCGATTTAGAGGTAGCGGGTTAGTGGTACAAACATTCTCTCTAGAAAGAGAGAGGCCCTATGGCGTGAGTCTGACAAGCCCCTCGTTTTTAAATGATTTCGTTGAAATTGAGTTGGAAAGTCCAAGAATTCGACGCTGCTTTATTGTGCAGTAGTCTAGACTAATGGCTAAATTGTCTATAGATTTATGTTGGCAATGAAGAGCTGGTTGTAAGGTAACGGCATACTGGCATCTTTTAGTCCATACTACTTGAAGTTTGTTTGTCATAGAACTGTGTTGAAACAAGTTTTACTGCCAATAGGTTCATCTTGGTTCATGTTGAAAAAAAAGGGGAATACACACGTTGCACACCCAGAGGAATAATAGTGACAATAATGTACCAAAGACCTGTTAAAGGAATCTGTGTATGTACTAAAGACGTTTTGGCTGGTATTACTGGCTTCCATAGATGTCATGGCTCTCCCCCAGTTCCCACAACCATTTTTGAGGTCTCAGCGCACCACTTCAAACCTTTTTTGAGGTCTAATAGCCTCAATTAGTATATCTACCAATTAAGATTTTATTCTCTCATTTCTTTGTTGATAGGTGAGATTTTAGTCTTCATTCGTTCATGATCTATTTAAAAATTTTCACATGTTTTCAGGGCAATGTAAGTGTAAAATCTATTGTACAAATTTGTCATGTTCGTTTCTAAATCCAATATTTTCTATTTTAGGTCTCTGTTTTTCCTTCCCTTCCCTCCATGTCACAATGGAATAACTTTACCTTTCCTTTCTTGACTGCACCTTTAAGTATGAGTTCAAAATTAAGGAACTGGTCATTTCATCGTAAGAATGAGTTCGTCTATTTGGCCAAGAAGGACCAACTTGTCTTATTGTCAGGAGAAAATGCACTTACATGTCTAATGGTTAAAGACTGAAACACTTTGGACTAGACTTTGAGTTTGTAATCCCAACACCCAGACATGGCGAGAGATCATGCCCCATGATGGTAGCACATTCCTGTGGTTTCAATGTGAGCATTATTACGGTGGGATGGGGAAGATGGATAAATTTTAAGACGTCAGGATTGCTTCTTGACAAGCCGCTAAAAAGTTGGCTGTCGCTGGATTATTTGGTTTTCAAATTTTGAGCATGTCTTACTGCAGTTTGGGTAACCAGAAAATCTGTGAACCAAATTTTGCTCAATAGGAACTCAACCATCCTCTTGGGTATTGCATTAAATCAAAACCAGATTGAACTTTCTCATGAAGAAGCAAAATAAGTCATTCCTGGTTGTGAGCAGGAGCTTTGCTCAATAGTAAGGTTGGCGCATAATTTTAGTGCATTGTTCTGCACTCATTCAAATCTTACCCCATTCAATAGAGCTTACCTTGGGTTCATCACAAGGTAGGGAATTGGGTTTGGGCTCATGCGTTTGTGACTCAGATAGGAGATTGCTATATAACTCTCTTATACTGATTTTCTAGCGACAGTACTACTTGTGCTTGTCTTCTTTCTGGAATTTTTTGATGTGGCTGTATTCATGACATTGAGCTTGGCCCTTGAAAGCAAAATATCCCAAAAAAATCTGGAAGAATGGATACAACTTATTCCAGCTTAGTAAATGGATTGAACATGGCTGAAATACGTATTATTTTTTATCTATCCTTTTATTATGCATGTTTATCCATGCTATTTTAGCTCCATGACAACAAGTCTATAGATGGTTAAAATGTTGAACACCATTGGCCTTGTTACTTTTCTATGCATCTCCAGGAACACAGGGGTCATCATTTATTTTACTCGTCAGAATAGGCTGAAATTCCAGGGCATGCATGAGTGGTTAACTATTAAGTGCTTTTTATATCATGAATCCCCATCTTTAAGCGCCAAACTTATCATAAATAACTTTATAGGAAAATAATGCAATCTCTTGTCTGTGCAGTTAAAGCACCAGCCAACCTTACCAGTAGCTTGTTCATTTTTCATCTAAAACATCTGTAAAGGAAAGTATTTTACCACATTTCTGGTCATGACATCTGCAAGCTCGAGATTTTGTCTTGAAAATGAGAAAGAAGCCACCGGCCATATGGCATCTAACATCTCTGTGCAAGAAGCATCTTCATATCCCTGTAAGGAGAGCACCACACCATCTTCCTCTCTTACAGATGCAACTAGACTTCAACAGGGTCCATTGCCTATTTCCCTTGACTTGTCACTCCACTTGAAGTCAAATGAAATTGAGGTGAAAGGGATGGTTGAGACTAGCACTCAAGTAACAACTGCAACCGCACCAAGAGTCTTCTCTTGTAACTACTGCCGACGCAAATTCTACAGCTCTCAGGCACTTGGCGGCCACCAGAATGCTCATAAAAGGGAGCGAACAATGGCAAAGCGAGCGATGCACCTGGGAATAATTTCAGGCAGGTGTACTAGCTTGGCATCTCTGCCACTTCACAGTTCTGCATGTAGGTCTCTGGGGATCAAAGCTCATGCTGCAATGCACCATAGTGTAGCACCATCACAAAGGCCTTCTGATATGAAAGGTGCAGCTAGATTTGAGCAAGCCTACTATGGCACGTGCATGTTTACGGAAGATGATGATGTAGGCTCGTTTTGGCCTGGGAGTTTCAGGCAGGTGGGTGAGGCTGTTAATGGCAACATGGCCCTACAGTCTGCTCAAAATCCAGACACAACTTTTGTGCAAACGTCACCGCCACCAAAGACCAATCCCTCTGCACCTGACCTTACTTTGAAGCTTTGAACTTTGTATTTGCTCTTATCACTTTCTCTCTAGATGATGCCATTCATAAGAGTCTTCAAAATGTACAGTGAAACGTGCGTTCACCAGCAGTGGCAAGCGTCCTGAAATGCTGGCCATGCCTTTCTTCATTATTCCACCATATTTGGTTTTGCTCTTTCTTTTGTGCTTTAAATACAGACATGTTCTAGTAGTACTTAATCACAAAAATTTTTTGAATTTGATTACGATAACTTGCAATATATAATTGTTAACATTAAAGCTTTGATGGGGTCAATTTGTTAAGCTCCTTTACTTTCTCAAATGTAATATAATTCGTCGTGCGTGGGAACAGCCCTGCGTGCTCGATACACACTGTTATCTGCATTGAATAAACACATAGATGAGGGGTTAATGAATTTATGCTAGTTCATGGCGCCATAGACACGCGAGTTGCTACGTTCTATGTTGGCCTTTCTAAGATTTCATGTTCAAAATGTACGGAAATGCTGCTAGAAGGGAGAGCTACACTCTAAAAGTCAACTACTGTGTAAGACTTAAGTTTCATACCTTACAATCAAAGATCATACCCAATGCAACTTACGATCCAAAAACTAGGGTTTTTATGGCCAAAATTTCGCTCAAGTAAAGTTTATTAGTTTTTTTTTTATGTATATATTATTTTTGTCTTTTTTATATAAAATTTTTTAATTACGTAATTCAAAAATTTATGCTTAAAATTTTAATAAAAATTACAAATAAATTGACTTAATATTATTAAAATATTTCTAAATTTTGAGTTTAAACCTCAATTAGGAATTAATTGGGTAACAAATTAACATTCAATTTGAGAATCTTTCAAACAAATTCCACATTATTAGTATGATTCTTACCGATGCTATAGAATGCATTCCCCCCCTCCCCCCACCAAAAAAAAATTGAAACTAAGACTGTGTTGCTATCTCCCCAGTTCTATCTAGCAACTTGGCTAGTTGTTAGCATTCATATTATTGTTACCTTTACTCACTCAAACCTGAAGTTAGAAACGCATCCAACTCAGAAGCAAGGTGATCAGCAACAACATTGTCTTAGATTGATCGTCCTCTCTCTACTGTTTAAGAAAATGATCATGCAACTCTTTTTACGTTTTTTTTATGAATAATTATTTATTTAATAATTAATGTCATTGATTGGAATTGCACTGACGTCACTCATATATATGCTTTGATTTTATTTTTCAATATACGTTATCAACAAGCAAAAAATACGTCAATGAAATGCAAGCCACCAACGTAAGTCCAATTTCTAAAGTCAATTTGTGGGGTCTTACCATTGCATAACAAAGTTCATACTGTAGATCAAGTTTAAACAACTTTTCTTATATTATGAAAAAGAAAAGAAAAGAAAAGAAAAGAAAAGAAAAGAAACTTTCTCGATAAATCTTCAATTGAATAAGCCATGCGATAAGACAGACAGACCTAATTAATATGAGGGAGTGTACCTTTACAATCATTGTGAACATCCTTAATTTGGAGAACAATTAAAAGTGTGTAAAATAGATTTTAAAACTATAGTTTTGAGTCAGGTGGGGTTGCCGCCCATAACCAAAAAGGCCAAAACTTCAAGCTTGCAGGAGCCTTGAAAACAAGAGAGGGAAATAAATCCGAAATTATTTTCTGATTCAAATATTTAACAGCCGGTGTTGCCAGAAGACTTCCGATCTGTAGAATGTGATTGAATCATGGGAGTTCAAATGCATGTTAAAACTCTACGATCTTTATTATTATTTTTTAATATAATAAGAAAATAGAAATTGTATCCATAATCTCATTAAAAAAAAATGCGAGAAAGTGTGGGAAAGTGAAGGATTTTTTTTACAATATTACGAAAATGCATTTAATGTTTGAGAAATGTGAATGTTACATAATTGTTAAAAGACTAATAAATTTGTAATTTCACAAAATTAAATTTTCTTTCATAATACTCTCTATCATATTATCAAAACAACTCAAAGAAAAACTATTTTATTTACTATAACTTTATTTTCCTCTATTTTTTTTATCACCATTTTTCCTTTTCTTCATGTTTTATATCCAAAGAAAGTATCAAGGTTTATCAGATTTTGGGTACATTAGATTTTAGATCCATCCAACTTCAGGTCCATCGAATTTCAAATAGATTAAATCTTAAAATTTTCATTCTTTAAATAAATTAAATAAAATTATTTGAATCAGATCAATTTTAGTATTTTTGTTATTGTCTGATTATAACTTACTATCCTGTCCCAAATTTCGACTTGATAAAATTCGGAATCGACCCACCTGGGTTTTGGCCCACTTGATCCGCAGACCCATCCATATTTGTTCATAGTCTGAAAATATTTGGCATTTTTAGGTCGAATGTGTGAAAGAGCCTGATCACAAATTTAAAATATTTGCACTGTTAATTAGCATTTGAACCTTTATTCGGATGTTTGGACCAAAGGCATGAGGACAAGAAGTTGGACCATAACTGTCAATTAAATTTACTTTTTCATGTGCTGAGCGGGATGTCAAAAAGGAAGAAGAAGAAGAAGAAGAAGAAGAAGAAGAAAATATTTCAAAGTCAACCCTATTTCTTCCAAAAAAAATTGTCAATGGCTATTCCCTTGCCTTGTTGTCACATTTGATTGTTTTTTTCCAAAAAGTTAACAATTAAAAGCGTTTTTGTGAAAGTTTTAGAATAAGAAGTCGATTAATTGGGCTCAATTTTGTCATATGCAATTGATAAAAAAATACACATAAATCAAGAAGTTTATTTTAAAAAAAAAAGAAAGAAAAAAAAGAAATTAGTGAAAATTTTTATTTTATCAACAAAATCTTAGATAATTTTTAGTTAGATCATTGCTTAATTTTCTTACTTTTGTTGACTATTTTTATTTTATGTAAAAAAATTAAAATTATTATTATTCTTTTAATTATGCCTAAAATTATATACATTACAATTAAATTATGAATTTAAAATATTTAACTTAATTTTTAATTATAATTATTAAGAGTATAAAATTTTACTTATCTAAAGCATAAAGATCTTATATCTTTTATAATATCTATTAGTTTTATTACATACTTATTGATCTTTTAAGTAATTAAAAGTTTTAATATATGATTGGTATAATAGGTTTTGTGTATTATATTTGATAATGACAATAATCTTCAACTATTACCACAATTTGTTAAAAAATCACCATAATTATGAAAAAATTGTATAAAATTTATGGGTGGGTAAGAATTAGGTGAATTTGAATTGAGAATTGTTTGGGTGTAAGGTTCAAGGTCGGATTAGATTTGCAATCTACAAAATAAAAAGAGACTAAAGAGTGTAAAGTTGAGATCTAGCATTAACACCTTAATGTTGAGCTAGGAGTTAATGAATAAAGGAATAATTAATGTGTTTTTTGATAATGATGTTCACAAAGGTATTTATAGTCAAATTTATGTGTTATCATATGATCAAAGAAATAATTTAAATAGGATACATACGTGAAGTCCTTAAGGTGATATGTCTACCACATATCACTAAGGTTTTTATTAGATTGGACTAAGGAAAAGACATTTAGTATTAGTAGCTTAAGTTAGGGACTCGCAAGCGATTCATAAAATTTATCCTTATCACTTATACTTTTTTTTTCTTTGAAAATTTTAATTTCTTTAAGAAATTTAGATTTAAAAGTTACTCCATTCTTTTGAGAACCAAAAATATATTAATTGTTATTATGTTTCAAACGACATGCTTTCTTTTAATTATGATTGTTGGGTTTATTTAGATTGATTTCTTTTTTTATCAATTATTTTAAAATTATTTTTATACTTTTACTTTTATTTAGCTTTTTAAAGGAAATTATTTGTGGTAAAACTTTTTTTTTTCTTGCTTTTATTTATTATCAAGTAAGATTTAGATGAAAGTAAATTAAGGAGGATATAAGTGTGAATGTTAAGGCAAGATTAGATTTATAACCTATAAGATAAAAAGAGGTTAACATGTGTCAAGTTAAGAAATATATTAATACTCTAATGCTTAAGTGAATAAAAATATAATAATATAATAGCTAACAAATGAGGGAATAATTAATATATACTTTAAAACTAACATTAATGAAATACTTATAATTAAATTTAAAAGCTATCATATAATTAAAGAAATAATTTAAGCGTAATAACATTTGTAGGATCACGAGAAGAAATGACATATTTATCATAAAAAATAGAGTTTTTATTAAATAGGATTAAAGAGCAGTATAAGGCATTTTATATGAAATTAAAAGCTTATTAATAGTGTATTAAATTTATCTATATTAATATATAAAAATTTTTAAATTTTACTAAAGGTAAATTACTTTTAGAATTAAATATTACTATTAATTAATTTATCATTTATCACAAAAATTATAAATTTTAAAAAATTAACATAAAAATATAAATAAAATGTAAAATAATGAAAGATTCCCGTGGCAATCAACTCAAAGTTTCCTATCAATAGTTTAAATTACCACCCATCATTTCTTCTTCTGCTAACAATCAATCAATCATCAATTTAGCATTTATACTTGATTTTTTATTGTAATAAAATAATAAAAAATATTATAAAAAATAATATTTTTGACAAGAGTGAGTCGATGTTAATAAAAATATTATGTTATATTATTATAATTATTAGTTAAATATTTTAAAATTTATAATCTTATTGTACATAATCACAATTAATAGTGTAAGATGCAGACATATATAATGAACCATCAAAATAACATTATTTATCTACATTTATTTTTTGCGTCAAGACAGTTTTGATACTATGTGAAGAAGACAAATACAGTGTGAAGAAAGGATTGACAAGGTCGTTGATCAATCAAATATTTGGGTGCCTTCCATCCACGCGCAGAAAACTGGGCAAAAACAGCCACCAGTGGGAGCCTTCTGAAAGGCTGGCGAGAAGGACAGTCTTGGATTTTGGCTAGGCAGCTGCCCATTTTGACTTCGCAGATTAAATGCAGTCTTCAGTGATAACGAAAATTTCTATCAATATATATATGTTGTGTGTTGGTGAATACAGTGCATAAGAAGACCAAAGGGAAATTACCCAACAAAAAAAAAAAAACAAAAAACAAAAAAGAAGACAGAAAGAAAGAAAGAAAGAGAGAAAGAGAGAAAAGCTAGCTAATTTAGTTGTTGGATGGATGGCATTCACTTTTTCGGCTTTGCACTTGCATCGAGGGAAAACTCAAAAGCTTTTTGTGAAATTTCCATGTTCAATTGTAATCTTGATTGAGCTCGACTTATATGGATTGGAATTTGAGGGCATTCTTTGATTCTTAAATTTCCTTGGTTTTATGGTCTCCTGAATGAGTTTTAGGCACCGACTTTTGCAATGATATGTTTTGTGAATTGTGATACAAATATTGCGAATTAGGGGTGCAAGAATGGAAGCATAAATGGCAAAACAAGCGATGTACCAAAATCAAAATGCCAGCCAACTGGGGCAAGTGTAAACAAATCCGTTTCCCAATTCATGGCAAGAAAGGCATCACTTTCCTTTTGTTCTTCTTCTATAAACATTCTTTGGAAGAGCACCACCTCTCTCTCTCTCTCTCTCTCTGTTTTTTTTTTTTTTTTTTTGGGGTTTCAATTTCTCAATGTCAAATGTGAAGAGGGAAAACACTCAATGTTCCTGTCAAAGATACCTCGTGATATACATAATTTAAATGGAACAAGGGATATATTTTAACCATGACTTTTCTCTCAATAGTTAAAACCTTTAATACTTCAACGATACTCGTTAGTGCTATGTTACCGTTAATTTGGCCACAGGATGACTTGCCCCACTAAACCACCTCTACCTAACCCCCATTTTTTCTTCTTTTTTATTTTGTTTTTTTATACGCGCTTTCTTGGACTCTTCCTATGTACTTCGCACTGAGTTTTGTCTTTTTTTTTTTTTTTTTTTTTTTGGGGGGGGGGGGGGGGGGTGGTGGGGGAGGTTTTCTTTTCTTCATCTTTTGTTCTCTTGTTCGACCACCCCGGAACACCTTGACCGGAAAGAATGAAGCGGACATGCCTATACAGATGAAGACCCCTTTTTTTTTTTTTTTTTTGTAGATTCTCTTAATTTTCTTTGGAGCAGCCTAGTTTAAACGGAAAAAAGGAAAAAAAACAAATGAAGCGTGGTATGCGAGAGTTTACTCAATTTATACTCTTATATTTACATGTGTGTTTTATTACTTCGAATTATAAAAAATCTTTTTTGGAGACTTGAAATCAAATGTGAAAAAAAAAAAGAGAGAAATAATGTGGTATTAAACATTTTAGCTTTATTAATTGTCTTGCCTAAATTGAAAATTAAGACTTTTAAGCTGATAATGAAAAAGTCTTTTAATATTGAATCGACTTTAACTTAGGAAAGAAAGAAAGTTGGGGTAGTATAACATATTTAATTAAATAGGAACATACATTGACGAAAAATAAGAGAATAATGCAACTGAGATTCATTTTTTTTTTTTTTGGGGGGCCTGCAAAGCGCAAAGCAAAACAAGAGGGAGGAGAAGCAAGGAGTCTGCGTTTTATTTTTCGTGTAAACGCTTGGAAATTCCACCCGTTGTTGGCCCAGTTGGAAGAGAGAGGCAGAGAGAGAGAAGCGCTGGGGGGGGGGGGACATCGAACTAGGTTGCTGTCGTCGTTGCTGTTCGGGAATCAAGAATCAAAACCCCAACATGAACTGAGAAAAAGAAACCCAACTCACAGATTCTCCCCCACTGAAAGTTTCCATTTAGCCCTATTTAGATTATCCATCTCTCAAGCTAATATTCTCAACCTCTCTCTCTCTCTCTCTCTCTCTCCGAGTGTGTCTGTTGTCTTCTTCATTCTGCTAAGGAAGGCCATGTTCGGAGAAAAAGATCAAGGACAAGCACTCTCAAAGGCTGCTGCGGCAGATAGCGCTCGAAACCAGGACGACCCAGAAGAGAAAATGGGTTTGCCGGAAAAGGGCATCCATTTTCTCGGAGAGTCAACAAAGATGGGTCTTGATGGGTTTGCCTCAAAACCCCAAGAACTCACTCTCAGCTACCTCTGTGAAAATCCCAAGCTTGGTGGTCTCAGTGGGTTGACGACCCAGAAGAAGGGCAAAGAAGTGATTGTTTCGGAGACTTCCAATCAAGAAGAGAAATGGGTAGAGAGGGATTTCCTGAATCTGAGCGAAACCAAGTCCAATTCTTCTTCCAAAAGAGATGCTCAAGGAGAGGAAGAGAACGAGATTGAGAGGGAAAATCCCTCCAGAGGGAAAAAACCAAAGCTTGAGAGCACCCTCAACCTCTCTCTAGCTTTGCCTGATGTGTCTCTCTCTCTAACAGCCTCCAACGCTTTGCAAAATGCTGATCCTGTTGTCAAACTCAGGTCTAGTAGGAGCATGCAGTCTTTTGGTGCTGCACCATCCAACAACAACACACAGACGACATGTTCTAATGATTTCACTGCTGCTTCGCTTTCATACTCGTATTCGCATCCGTTTTCACACAATCCTAGTTGTTCTTTGACCCGTAATTCTACTGAAAATTATGAGTATTCTGTAGGGAGAGATGATCAAATTTGGTGCGGAGGGGAAGGGACTAATGGATCGGTCCATAGCCGCTTTAGGCCTATTGGTGACGGTTTTGTTGCTTTGAACAATAGTAATCATGGTGGTGGAGGAGCGGGAGGCGTATTTTCTATGATGCAGGCTAATCGTGCCAGTTCTGATAATCTATCGTTTCTCCCTTCTGAATTGCCTGCTAAGCCACGTTTAGATGCTTATTCGGGTGATTCTAGGAAAAGAGATTCTGAAAATATGAGAGGTTTAGAGGGAGGAGAAGGGATAACAAGAAAGATCTCTAGACCAGAGAGGATTCTTAATTCAGTTGTGTCTGAGTCTATTCCAGTGGTGGCTCAGATCATTCAAGAGCTTCCTGAGGAAACCTTACAATCCACTAAAGAATATTTGAAAAATCTTATTCTGATGCCTGAAAAGAGAGAGCAGTTATATGACCTACAAAAGCGCCTTGATAGAAGGTCTGATCTCACTAAGGAGACTCTTTTAAAGTGCCCAAAGGACCAGTTGGAGATTTTGGTGGCAGTGAAAATGGGGGTTGGAAGCTTTATATCTGGGAAAGTTCAGCTTCCTGCAAATGAACTGATAGAAATTTTCTTGTTTACGAGGTGTAGGAATGTGAACTGTAACAGTGTATTGCCCGTTGATGACTGTGACTGTAAGTTCTGCTCTGCAAACAAAGGATTTTGCAGCTCATGTATGTGTCCAATCTGCATGAAGTTTGACTCTGCTAACAATACTTGCAGTTGGGTTGGGTGTGACGTTTGTTCTCATTGGTGTCATGCTGCCTGTGGAATGCAGGAGAATCTTATTAAGCCAGGTCCTAGCTTGAAGGGGCCATCAGGCACCTCGGAGGTGCAATTTCACTGCATGGGTTGTAATCATGCTTCGGAGATGTTTGGTTTTGTGAAGGATGTGTTTGAGCTTTGT
The DNA here is from genome assembly GCA_021533255.1 of Ceriops tagal. Classification (NCBI taxonomy): domain Eukaryota; kingdom Viridiplantae; phylum Streptophyta; class Magnoliopsida; order Malpighiales; family Rhizophoraceae; genus Ceriops; species Ceriops tagal. The sequence goes on from CM038608.1 coordinate 7,482,152, forward strand.
GCAAAGGATTGGGGTCTGGAGACCCTGATAAAGGAGCTTGACTCTGTGAGGAAGATCTTCAGGGGAAGTGAGGATTTTAAAGGCAAGGAATTGCATTTCAAGGCTGAGGAGCTGCTCTCCAAACTTGAAAGCAAATCTATATCTGCCTCGAATGCTTGTAACATCATTATTCAGTTCTTCAACCGTAAGTTTCTTAGCCTTGAACTGAGCTTTTTACATTCAAGCTATTTGGTCTTCTTCTATTTAGTTGGGTACTTGAGTTGGCATATAGTTGGTCCTATCCTAGTGAACTGATCTCATCATGAGTCCATTTCCTGCAGGACTCACATTCAGTTTCCAAGAGTAGTCTGTGGCTTATCTATTCCATGTTTGGACATAGCTTTGTTACTTCAACTGTGCAGCTATTTCTTTTCTGTTGTCACAGGTTATACCTTATGTATGTATCACCTGTTTAAAGAGGTAGGGATGAGTCACCTGGTAATTAAAGATTGATTGTGTCTGATTCGTTAGAAAGTTGATATGGTTATCTTCACCTCTAAAGAGGCAAGAGGCAGGCAGGTAGGTAGGTTTAGTTTGGGTTGGGAGAGGCTCTGTACAGCTCAGTCATAACTGCAATAAGAAACTTTAGATGGGTTAATTGCATCAGAAACTTAAATTTGTTGAAGTTGATGGGAGTTTGTAAAAGCTTGCCCATGATCATTTAGTTAAGTCCTGGATAAGCTCAATCTCAATTTGAGACTTTTCTATCAAGGGATCCGAGTTTGAAGGCATTCACATATAGTTTGTTAGGATTTGTGAACATCTCCTGTTTGGGCTAGGGTGTGGTGGTCTCATTGGCTTAATTTGGTAATTTTAGTTTGGCACGATTAAAATGAAAGGGACAAGTGTGTATAACTAAAACTAGATAGTTCTTGGAGATGCCTTGTGACTGTTTTGCATAATGTTGGTTGTGGCTATGGAAGGCACTTATTGCTTGGTAATAGATCTTCGGAGCTGAAGTTTAGTTAATTGTCACCTTGCCCGTCCAAATCAGCTGTAGATTTCCAAGGCATTTTAAGCTCAAGCTTGGTTTGTTGGGTTACCTAGTTTGCGTAAGAAGCCTTTCTATGCTTGCTGGAATGAATGGAGTTCTAATAACTAACTGAAAATCTACTCCCTTAAACAGTTATTCCTGTTGGCAAAATTAGAAAAGACATCCTTTTTCTGAAAAATCTAGATCTTTGAAATATGATTTGTGCACTTATTTCCAGACAATAAAGCGAATATAATAAAAGCTTTAGATTATGAGCAACCAGTCAATGTTTGTTTTCTTGTGAACATTGGATTTGATTGATAGCAATCATGCTATCTAACAATCCATCTAATTCTGTGGTTCTGCATTGCTCTAGCAAGTAAATATCTATGCAATATCCACGTGCCCAGATCTATGCTGAGATGTGTCGATGGGGAAACTTGTTCAATTTAACTGTCTTTAGTTGCACACTAAATTAGATGGGTAACTCAAAATGTGCTTTTGCTTTGATTACTTCATCGTGTGACTCAAAAGAACAATTTCTTGATTATCCACTGCAACTGACTACCTGCCTTTTCTTTGTAATATGATTGCACCCATCTAATTCTTAGTTTCTGTTTCCCAATTTCCGGGTTTTAGGTGCAGACACAAAGTTGAATTTTCCTGCTTCTGGTGTATCTGTGAAAGAATTGTTGCCAACTGAAGCTAACATAGGAAAAGATGCATTGCGTATGCTCCCGGCCACTTCCACTCCTTCCAAATATACCATATATAACCCAAACTCTTCTAGTGGACGAATTGAACCACAAATGAATGATCTCTGCCGAAACAGCCTTAAAGCTGCCCTCCTTGGTGATCTAAAAATAGAAGATGAAATTCAGTTTGGGAAGTTATCAAAGAAAGATGGTTTTGACAGCATAGAAAGCATTGTAAGGGTTAAAGAAGCTGAAGCTAGTATGTTCCAAAGCAAGGCAGATGAAGCACAGAGAGAGGCTGAAAGGTATCGGCGGATGATTCGTTTTAAGTCTGAGAATTTGGAAGAAGAGTACGCAGAGAAGCTTGGAAAACTGCGTTTGCAGGAGACTGAAGAAAGGCGGAGGAAGAAACTGGAAGAACTGAAAGTTTTGGAAAATTCACACTGCGATTACTTCAAAATGAAGCTGAGGATGCAAAGCGAGATTAAGGGTTTGTTGGAGAGAATGGAGGCCACGAAACAGCAATGGGTGTGATATATCGCCTTCTTCCTATGCATTTTTCTGGCTGACAATGGTATTTGATTGCAATGTGTAATTTACTTGTATGTTCATGCTTTTGGATGTTACATTTTTCTTGTCGAATGCAAAACACATTGCTTCTTGGGTTGTGAAATCGAGCTTTGCAGATAACTATGGGCCTTCAAACGTGAGAAAATCATTGTCTTTTATGCCAGTAATTGGGGCACCAAATTTTTGGAAACTTGGAAGCATTCTTGCTCTGCACCAGCAGTGGTTCGCATGTATCAAAATAGAACTAGTTGATCTGCCACTGCCCTATGCCGGATGACTTAAACTACTTGCACTTGCTGCTGCAGGTGTCCCATTCATGGCATTGACCTATTGAATGGATTCTCGCATTTGAGTTGATTTTCTTCTTTTTTTAAAAAAAATTCAAAGATATATTAAATTAGAAGTTACATTATAAGATTATTTTTTTATTTTCATAAATTTTAATTTTATCTTCAAAAAATGTTTTGGGAGCCCACCAAATTCAGTTATCAAGATTGAGAGACAAGTTATTGATTTTTTTCTACTTGGTTTATAAATATTTAATTTATTTATAATAACTTTTTTTTTATATATTAACATTTATTAATCGTAGTATAAGAGTAAATTGAAATTGTAATAAATGTTATTTTTCATTCTTTTATTTTGCAGCACTTTTTAAATATTAAATTTTTTTAGTTTTTCTTCGTCCATTTTCTAGTTTTTCAAGCACAAGAAATGGTAAAAACATTTTTTTTTTCTCCCCTCCTTCGTTATTCAAACAAAGAGTGTCTGCTAACCATAGTTTTTTACTTTTGTCAACATCAATTATATACTTACCGCTCCCACATGTTACTAAGATTGAGCAAATAACAAGCTTCAACATTTAACACAAATACTTAAGGAAAATGCTGTTGTATATTTGAGATTATTTGAGCACTGGTTTTGCACCATTATTATGATTTTTTAATTAAAATTACAAGTTGTGGTGAGCCCCATGGATTTGACAGCAATCCAGCTTCCACCAACCTAAAATATTTTATTTTATTTTTTCAAAAATTCCTTCCTAAAAAAAAAAGAAGAAGAAAAGAAAAAAACAGAAGCTGCTTCCTATTTTGGGATTGAGGCTGCATTGTTGTTGTTGAATTTCCTTCTTATGCTAAGCTAAAATTCTCCTGCAATTGAGCATTCATATCTTTAGATGGATTGCTCAACTCAGTTGAATTATGTTTCCCATCTTGTAACTTAACACGCATTTTCTAGATTCCGCCCCTCAACTTGTCAAATTCTCTGGGACCCCCACTTTTTGACATTGCTGATGAGAGTGAAAAGAGATGGAACTTTGGCAACCAATTGGCGCCTTGTGAAAACTTTGTCTTCTTGTTTTTTTTTTTTTATATTTAATGAGGAGGAATTTCTTAGGGTTTAGTGTTAATGCACAATTAGTGAGACTACTCAATCTAGTTGTTTGTTTGAAATAATCTTTGTGATCTTTCTTTTCTTTTTCAGTGTTGACAATATAGACGAATATATATATATAATACCTTGAACATTAAACGCTGGAGCAACTAAATTAATCAGTTAATTAACATTGCTTTTTCTAAAGTGACTCAAAAGTTTGTCGTTCAGGAGAACGGTGGTTAGGCCAACGGCAGTTTGCAAATAGAACAAAGCAAGAGAGGCCAGTGAAGTTGACTACGAGTCCTCCTGGATCGTGGTGTTGAACCTTTCGAGGAGGCCTGGGAGGCTCTTGCTGATGTTTGTGCACCGGGGAACACAAAAATGAGTGAAGTCCTGAGACTCGGAACACAAATGGGAGCACTGAGACTTGGTAATTGCCACCTTTTGAAGCCATTAGCTTCTCATCAGTCTTTTGGTCACCTCCATAAATGAAAAGATATAGGCATCGAGTGATCATCAGAGAAGAAGGTAGTTTTTCATTATATATAAGAACTTTGATTTCATCGTGGGCTTGCGCCGAGTTGGAATTCCCAAGACAACACACATTATTGTTATATTCCTTTTACGGTCAAAAAGCATATATATATATATATATATACACACACGAGAACACAAAAATTTAACGATAATTTACCTACATTTACAAGAGGAGTAAAACGATCTTTATATTTGGAAGTTTTAACTTTTACAAATTTTCTTACACCGGATCACACTACACCACCCTTACTCATCTCTCTCTTTTGTTACATAATTTACAAGTATTTATATTATAAGAGGAAGAGACAAAATGATCTGCAAAGTCCTTGTACGGCCACTTCCTTGTATGAAAGGTAAGTTACGGTGGCTATATAAAGTTTACACTGTAAAAATCTTTAGACATTGAAGTCAATTTTCACTTTATATATATATCACATGCTCAAAAGGCAGCCCATATATATATAAATTTTTTTTGTTTGAGCATAACAAATTGTCTAACAGCCATCAGTTCTGATGCAAAAGAAAGATTCAGCAAAGTCCAAAGCATCCTCAGCTGGCGACGTCCCAACATGATGGAAACGCTCGGTTTTCTAGGCGAAGAGGGTGTTCCCTAAACATATTTGCCATTGTACTTGTAAATTGTGACTGAAATTATTTATTTCTCTCTTCATTCAATAAAATATATTATATTATGACGTAAATAAATATTATGGACATTCAATTCTCATATTATGACATAAATAAATAAAAAGGAGAGTGCTAAAAATAATTCGGCGGAACATATTTGAACCAGACTAGAAATTTAGTAAACCAATAAACATGGCAAGAATAGCATTAGCACAGGCATAGAAATAGAAAGAAACAGATACTTAATACATCTATCTATCTAATGAATCTTTCACTTTACCCCAAAGTTCCATCCGGCACAAACATAGGGGCCAATCCGTGGATGAACATATAGGCCTACTTGCTGTAGCAGCTTGGCGGACTTGACCAAATCATAACCTATCCTCAAAGTAATACTAACAACATTGTTGGTTTTTTTCCCTTAAAAAAGAAAAAAAAAGAAAAAGAAAGGGAAAGAGAGAGAGAGAGAGAGAAAGAAAAGGAAAGAAAATAAAAAACAAAGGGTAACATTGAAGTGAGTTCCAGAATTGACCAGCGAATAGAAAGACATTTGAAATGATATAATAAAATTTGTAGGCATTTGCAGGATAGGGCTAGTGTCCATTTCAGAAGACCTAAGTTTGTATGACGTCCAAACTTTTGAATAAGATCCCCCACCTTCCCCCAGCCTCCAAAGCAGCAACAGGAACACGCTGCTCCATATTCCACCTTTGGAATTCCCCCTTTTTTTTTTTTTCTTTTCTCTCCTCTGCTCTCACTTTAAAAGGATTCGTTGTATAAGCACAGGTGAGAGTTGGATTAAGTGATAGAACTTGTGTTAGACACACACACTCACACACACACACACATATTATATAGATATTTTATTCGATCAAAAGGTTGCACTTTTTTAATGATATTAACACAGTCTATCTATCACATACGACTCATGATGGGGTGTGACTACTTGGAATTTTAGAAAGGAAATTTTGTAATACCAAGATTTTATTCATCGCTCAACTTATCACTAATGTATAAATGCACCGTACAACTTCAATTTGTAGTATCTTAATACTGAACTCGCATACCTTTTCCAATGTCAGCACTTTGTTACTTGTAACGTGGCAGTATAATAGTGTTAGAATTGTTGTCCAATGGCACTCTACATCATCTTTCTGTTATTAAATGTTAGAGATGTACCCTGTTTTCAGAACTAAACTTAAAAAGACGTAGGTTCAACCGGTTACTGAAGTGAAATTGATATTAACTAATTCTTATCTTTAATAATTCCTTACAAAATTGTCTTTCATTTCACACAAAGAAGCATAAGGTGTTATATTGCATTTAACGCGTCATTCAATTATGTAATTTACGTTTCAATTAAATACACACTTCTTAAATTAAATGGATGGAAACATTTAGGATCACACACTAATTAACCAAAAAGAAGAAAGAAAGAAAAAAAAAAAAAGGAAACGGTGATAATCACAATCCTATTTAACGTGCAGAGTAATGAATTAATCACACATAACGGGCAAGCGCAACCGATAGATCAACGAAAATGCCGAATAGGAGGATTGACAGTCCAGTGAAGTTGATCAAACGAGACTCGGGGAGACCCTTTTGGGCAAGGAATGTAAACATCTCCATCAGGCCAGTTAGTGCTGCACAAATTACCATGTAGAACAGCGCCCTACCCCCACAAACGTGCCATGGAAGCATTGAGGCCCGAGTCATTGCTGAGGCTCCTGGAAACATGAAAGCAAACAGCCCAAATAGCCACTGCAAGACCAGGCCTTTCTTTGTTAAACCCAAGAGTTACAGAGAAATCATTGTCAGCTAGCTTAATTGATGAAGTTCTACAATGATATGCCGAGGAATCTGACGATGAATTCCTCGAGTACCTCATGATTTGGTCGAGCCTTTTTATTTTTAAATGCTAAAATTTACATAAATACAATTAATTTAGTCTGTCTTATACCCAAGTTTAAATATTACATTGTCATAATTTTTTTCTGTATATTTTTATTCTTTTAATTTATGAATTATACTTAAAAATAAAAATTACAAATATATACCTAAAAATTGTAATAGCATGATATATGATTAATGAAATAAGTCTAAATAAGTGGTTAATTATGACAAATGGCAATTGGTCTAGCAAGAGATTTGAGTAGCTCATTTGGGTGGGTGGGGCTTGTTATTAAGAAGATGTTGGTTTGGGTTGTCAATATAACGTACCTGCAAGCCGAACAAGCAGAAGGTGCCTAAGCCAATCCAGGAGTGTAAGCTATATACATCCCCTGCATTGATCATGTCGTGATACTTGAAAACAGCACATATGCCAACAATCCCTAAACACATCCCTAAGAGGTGCAGCAACATGTGAACAAACTTCTGCACTCCTCTTGGTGATGGCACCGTCTTGTACGCCATCATAGCTGCCCATAAACCATGACAGCTGATCAAGAAGACTTATATGGGGATATGTCCAAGGTTTTCAATTGCAGTTCGCCCACATTTGTGGTAACTAGTCACATCAGTTGTAATTATGCTGCACTAGTCGCAATGACTAATCAATGAATTGTTGTAGTTTAATAGCGTTATAATTATTTTTTAAATTAAAAGTTTCAACTTCTAAGTTCTAATTACAGTCAACTAATCCCAAAAAAAAAAAAAAGTCAGTCAGCAATGACTAACTGTCACTCAATCACTCAAACTATAGGTGGTAACACATTAACTCAACTTAATATGGAATTTACATATAAGAGGCTAAACTACCTTGACCAACAGGAAAGATGAATCCACAGAACATAAGAAATGGATGAACCTACAGATAAAAACATAAAATTCAGTCATATTGTCATTCCATTAATACCCGACTCATGATAAAATTAATTAAGAAATTACAAATATGGCAACCCAAATTTCTTACATTGAAAACACGGTTAGCAACGTGAGAGTCATACTCAATACCTCCCCGATAATGCAGTAACCAAATCAACATGAGAATGAAAGCTAAGATGCCAAACAAATGTGCGATTATTGTCAGACGAGAAGCCGATTGCCTGTACATGACCACTGGCTCCATTGTTGAGAGAAGCAACGAACGAAACTGCAAGTGGGTGACCGGGCAATTAGAGGAATGGATCAAGTTCTTATAGAAAGGTTTCTGATTAGGCGGCAAAGAATGCAAGGGATTGCTTCTCCCTTTGGGTTTGGTATATATTAAATAAGCAAGAAACCTTTATTCTTTTCAAAAGCAAGCAAAACAAACCATGCCAGCTCTATCTGTATCATCAAACTTCTTGTTGAGTATGTATATGAAAGATTATAGCATATTAAATTGGTTACCATTTAATGCTTTAATGCTTATGGCCAGCTTTTTGTTAGCATATACTATCTTTTTTCAGAATGTGTCGTCTGTCAATCCCTTTTTTTTTGGGTTTTTTTTTCTTTTTTTTTTGTCTCCATGCTATTGGTTCTAAGCTCAAACTTCAGCTGTGCATTTATAATTAATAAACTCTAGCCTCTATTGTTAAACAAAAAAGAAACATTTAAATAAAAGTATCGTGTTATTTCAATGAACTTTAGATGGAGATAGAGGCGAATTGAAAGTTAAGCAATAGGAATTCTAAAGATTACCCTGGAGAAAAATAGAGATGTCTTCTACGTTATCCCTCTAATGAGTTCAAGGACATATTTGAAGAAATTCTGACCGGCAGTCGAAATAGTTTGTGGATTCTGAACAGCTACAGTAGATGAACCTAATAAGATAGCGATTACAACCCAAGAAGTAATAAGGACTTAGGCGTAGGCTTGGAAAACCCCTATTTTCCAATAGAAATGCTGGCCTACTTCCACACTGGATATATCATATAAACCTTTTAGCGTGTTGATGGAACATGATAGAACATTCATATTACCCTTTAAAAGAAAGAAAACTTGAAAAGGAATTATCTTGATTCAACCATCCTTTTTTCAAATTTACTGTTTGAATTGTTATTTTGGATACCGATTAATGACATATTATCTCCAGTTTTTTTTTTTTATTTTATCTCTTTTCTCTTTTGCACATTCAGGAATAGTAACTGATTCCATAAATCTATGCCCTGGTTGTAGCATTAGCACTTTTATTTGTGAATCCTTTTGTTTAATCCTAAAAAAAATACATATATATATTTTTATTACCTTGGATTTGCTATTTGCCTTTTCAAATTATATCAAGATTTCAGGATTATAATTTTTTTATTTTTTTTTGCATTATTTTTTTATTATATTGGGACAATAATATATGGAAAGGATTGATTTGAGATATTTTTATTTATACTTTTATACTTTTATTATTGTGTTAAATAACATTCATTGAAATGGTGTCATCAATGTGGTCATTGTATATATTTTTATTTTCCAAATGTCATAGTATATTATAGAGCCACTTTTATTAACACTTTTATTACCTCTATTGTTAAACAAAAAAGAAACAATTAATCCTCTTTGCTTTTGCCTTTTGGGAACTTTGGAGGGTGCAAGGCCCAAAAATACTAAAACTCAACTATCTCATTACCCCGGGAGCCAGCCAGTGGATCACCTCTCTGACATTCCCCATCCATCATATCCCCCCATAAATGAATGAGCACAGGTGAAGAAGATCCTTGACATTTTGGAGCCACTGGGCTCACTATTAGTACTGCTTGATCTATATATTTCATTGATTCTTGGAGGAAATCCATTCATTGACATGGCATCTTTTTGTTTTTTTTTGGTTTTTTGGATTGATGGTGAAGAATTTCTCTCAGGCAAATCCTAGAATTGCTGACCGTATGCTTAATCAGTACAATTTCAAATTCAATCTTACGTAGTGAGCTAACCTTGACATTCTATTTCTTTTGGACCATATGTAGTCCGACTCATTGAACATCATCACCCCATATGTCATGATTTTATGGGAAATTCAATACTTTTTGTTGTTCATTATGAGGACCCTTAGGTTATAGATTATTCTTTTCCATAAATTTCACAGCCTCCTTATTTTTAGATTTGAAACTTTCTTTATTGCAGGACAGATCGTTCAATGATACTCGTGGCTTTACACATGGACCAATATACCAGCCCACTAGGGCTTCTTTATCCTTACATTTTACACAGACTAGACTGCTGGCCTTTAGCTGGCCGTGGCAGTGACGTCCTACCATCGCCCATGATTGTAACATTAATGTCCAAAGTGCATGCACACTTAGATAAGCCCAAATTGTCTATCGTATTACGTGCCTTTTAAAATAATTTTATTTATTTATTTTGACAAAATAAGTTTATTTTATACTTTTTTTTTTTTTTGGGTGCATCAGAATGGAAACCCACTTGAATTAGAGGGAGCTGTTGGGTAAGATATCACCACTAATTTGATTTTTCTTCAACAAGAAAATATAAACTTATTCAACATTCACAAAGAACAAAATACGTTATTATCAAAAAAAGAAAAAAAAAAACACAAAGTCACTAAAGAACCTCGATATATTATCCTCAAATGCAAAGCTAAACTAAAAGATTAAAACTTTTTTTTTTTGGGGTACATTTAAAATATTGAGTATAGCCCAAATCAACTTGTATATTTTTTGGGTTATACTTGTATTTATTCTTTTCAAATTCACTAGAAATTAAAGGAATTAAGTAGCATGGTTTGGACCAGATATTACATGCTATTCAATGTAAAGTTTTAATCTAATTGATAAGATAATGACTTTTAGATTAATCTCTAAGAGTGTCAAAATGGCATAACACAAATTTCTCTCTCTCTCTCACACACACACACAACCACACACACATATGCATATAAAGGCTCTAGATTTGTGAGTCATAACAATCTGAAACACATGGATAGGATGAGAACCTATACATTTGATCCAAAACGTCACCGTAATTTCCAAAATCCACATATTTGACATCAAATGTCTCTCACATAGTTTTGAGAATTCGACTATATCGTCAGTCGGGCAATGCCTCAAATCCATTCTCCACGCCAGAGATATATATTTGCGGCGCCCCAAAACCTAAACTTTGAAATTTTAATTTACTTACATCCAACTCCTTAGCACCTAAACGAAATTGTTCATTTGAAAATTTCTCGAAAAGTTAATCCTCGGTTCTTATCTCTATTGGAACAATTCGGACATTATACTCGTTACTAAACTTGTTGTAACGAGGCCATATAACAAAAGGATAACCAACACCATCAAGCCCAACTCCAGACAAACCATTACCTCATATGGACGAATTGGTTGGGGGATATGGGTCATCAAGGGTATGATCTTCCAAAAGGCATTTTCCCCCATTTTTGCCTTTTTTTCAGACACGGGGTTTTCAAGCCAGCCGACAAAACCCTCTCGCTCATCAAGCTTTGTGGTTGGATTAGATACAAGCTTAACATGTTAGGGGTGGCAAACCATTGAGATAATTGGTTTACTGAACCGGATGGACAAATTTTGATTTATTTAATTTAATACTTCTAAATTTCGATTTGGTTTGATTATATTCCAAATTTTCTTCAGTGATTTCAATTTAATTTGCTTTTCAATGAGGCTTGGTTTGATTTGTCTTAAGCAATTAAGGTCAACTAATCAAACAAGTAACATCAAATCTGTTTCCCATTTACCTCACAAATTATTGTTTCAGAAATCACGGGGTCTCCATTTACCTAAGCTCATTATTACTGTCAAGTGCTTGTAAGTTGTAACCAGCCTGAGGCATGGCCATTATTCTCCTGAGCTCCTCAAAAACAAGGGCATTAAGGCCATTCGTCGTTGTGTTCATAAGTTTGCATGAAATTGGCTCGACAAAATATCACCGCTTTCTATGGAGATTCTTTCAATTATAGGAATCCCACCTGTTAGATGTAGACTTTACATTTTATGTTCATTCATCCTTACCTTGTATTGCTAACTTTCCTTTTTCTCTCATCTTATCCAAATGAAACTAATCTGAGGGATGAGAAATGAGATTTTAAATGTCTCAGTACGGTTGATGCAAGAATTATAACTCTATATCTCAAAAAAAAAAAAAGAAAAAGAAAAAGAAAGGGACCTTTTTAGTACACAAAATTCAACACCATATGACATCTAAAGATCATTTCTATGATTCGAAATCATTGGATTTGTGGCCTCTTTCTATCTGTCTCCACTAATGTTGTTTTAAAAGAGTTGATGATTGCTTATTGTCGTTATTGCGAGACATATAATAGGAATCGTGGGATTAACAAAAGGAAATCATCGTGGCATATGGTGGTTGTCAGACGAGCATTACTTTTTGAGCCCCCTCGTCATAACAACCACTTGATGGTCGAATACTCCTTAAAACTAGGTAATAATACTTTGTTGGCTGGCTCTAGTATTGAATGGATTGGTCCAGCCATCATGACATGATTTTATAGTGTGAAAGATATATCTAAAGTCAAGAGTTAATTCTGAACCATCCTAAAGACAGAATTTGTGACTAAGGTCACCCAATGGCATGTGCATTTTAGTACAAAATGTATTGAAGTGCTCTTCACTGGTGCTTATAGAACATCGATTGCTTTTGTGATAAACTAGTTTAGAGGGTTCAACCAGCCGCGTGTCAGAAGCAAAGATCGTACTATGTACTTGAAGGAAATTAAAAGTGTGAAGCAGGCCAATGTCCCTAATAAATCCAATTTGTGTTTGATGAGAATTCGCATGATTTAAACAACTAGGGCTATTAATTGAGATTATAATTGTAGATTTCATTGTTTATAAACATAATGTCTTCTCATGTCTAATTCCATTCTCTCGGATTCGAATGTGTTTGATGTGAAATTAGAGCATGAAATTAACCTAAAAATGATATTAGCCAGGAATGATAAAATTCTTGCAATCATTTTTATGCATAGAAAACAGCCTATCGTTTTTCACATGCAACATGTACTAATACTCTACCCACAATTTTTGTGGTTGTGGGCATTAAATTCGTAGAAAATAAAAACTATTGATATACACAATTGATTAAAACTAATCTACACAAGTTCATATCTCCTACCATTATGCAGGGACAAAAAAAACCATACCCAAATTAAAAAGGGACAACTTGACACTGGACCATGCAATGATGGCATCAACCTTAGAAAGCAAAGTCATAGAATTGACATCACCAATTAAGATTTTGTAAACAAAGTAGATAGGCTTGTCTTGTCACTGGAGAAAAACGACTTTACATCTCAATTCAAAGGCAACTTGAATTAGCCAGCTTTGATTTCCATTCATTCTTCTCCCAATGCTTCTAACTCTCACAAAGTAAGCGAAGAAAGTTTGTGCCCTTAACTTCAGTGTGCATCGCTGTCTTGGAAGAGGACATGGCTTATCTGTCAAGGAGATTAATTATTGAAATAGATTGCTCTTATCCTTTTTCTTAGCACCATTCCCCTTATCTCAAATAAAACCATGAAGCATTAGCACAATTGTGTGGTCGCAAAATCCATGTTCTTTTCATTATATTATTATAATTTCCGGCAAAAAGAAAAAAAAAAAAACTTACTAGTGAATTAGGACCACTTTATGCATAGATTTGTTTTTTAAAAAAATTGAAATGTGCAATTTAAATTGATATGAATAGGAAATCCTAACACTGGAAACATATTCTACCAACATTGGTTGGTAGAGTTAGCTCAAAGTTTTGGTCTTGTGGAGGATAACAGTGGTTCATGACTCCATGCTCCTGAATATCTTGTAAAAGAATGAAATATTCTTCCCCTCCCTAACGATCCAAAAACGATAAAAAAAATGGAAACGGGAATCAAGTGTATCGAATATTTGTTGGTTCCGTTTAGAATCACATGGTAGACGGAATCAATCTAGTAAATGTTGGAAACTTATACATCAAACTAGTATAGTCTATTTTGGCCAAGTTGGACGTGTCCCTCTCAAGGGCTTAACAATTTGATCCATTGACAAGGTTTGAGCTTGACTCGATGACATAGAGCATGTACACATAAAATTTTTGGATGTTAACATATCAAAATCAAATAACATCAAACAAATATTATCGCCGTCCTGATTTCTATGTTTTTGTGGTGTTTGAAGCGTAAGTATTGTCCTGCTCATACTAGATGATGATGTGCCATATGATAGACAATCTATTTCGTGCCATAAATTGGAATAGATATTTGAAATTAATTATTTGATTTTTTCTTTCATTTCTTATTGTTTATTTGTTGTGCATAAATGACGCAGCAAGAAAGCATAATCAACAACAGAAAATCAATAACAACGATTGAATTCTAAAGAACAAAAAGGCAAAAGCCGTCTTACAGAAAAGTTCTCTCAAATTAGGGTAAAGTATAATACGTTTTACCTCTCACTAAGAAATCTTAAAATATATATAGTGCATACAATTAT